>JAHWFP010079947.1:0-27896 GCA_023313725.1 Lithobius niger
CCCCTCTGGGTGCGCCACTGGCGATCTCTATCATAATATATATTCTAAAAGTAGTAACAATCACAACTGCCAGTTAAAAATGTGTTAGCTTTTAAACTTATTTTTTAGATTTCAGGCCTAATTTTCGGCTTTTAGGCCTAAGGTTTTTATCTGCCGTTTTAATTTCGTAAGTAGCAGCTAACAGAGAGTTGTGTTCGAGGGAAGGCCTATTCACTCAATCTCATGCAACACGGTGTGGAGAGTTTTTTTTTAATGAAGCTAATGTGCGGCGTTGACGAAATCCCTTTGTTTCTTTCTGTTGCGTGTCTTCCTGTATTGGTTAAATGCGACGATCAAATGTTATCATTTCATTGAGTTACATCGAAAAAGCCTGTTAGTAGCAATGTTTTACTTCGCCAAATGTTTTAAGTCCACTCGACTACCAGTGAAAAAGACGATGAACGGAGGAACTAAGTCGTTACTGCCTTCCCAGCCTTTTCGGACTAAAAAAAAAGGCAAAAATATCTTCTAAAACATGTTCGAGGTATTTAAACTGCAGTAAGGTTACAAACTTTGCTGACAACGGCATCTAGCGTGCAAGGCTCTCACCTGTCATAAAAGTCATAAAATTCTTCGATTTCATCCAAATGTCATAAAATGTTGTTTTGTGTCATAAATATCATAAAATATTAGAAATTTCTCGAAAATGCGGTAAAAATTCACACTAAGAGGACGAACTTTTATCACAAGTGGCCCATAAGGAAGGCAAGATTTCTAAGAACACATTGGTTTCTGGTGGGGGACAAACGCATACCCCCATCTTGTAATGTTTACAAGGTTTTGAGTTTTAACTGTTTTTGTTCCATTTCTTTAAGAAAAGGTCTTGGAATACAAACAAGGTCTAAAATACACATATTTTAATGCTTTCAAGAACGTGTTAAAACAGGACAGTCATAAGTAACTTTCAATTTGGGGTGAGTGGGTGAGTCGGATTATTTTTGGACTTTGGGAAAGGGGTGTCAGGTTTTTAGTTTATTACCTTGGAGGTAAGTACATTTTCATTTTATTCAAACGCCCTCCCCCCCAACCCCACCAACTCCAAGTGTGATAAAAACAAAAAAAGATGGGAGTGGGCTCAAGATTTTTTTCAGGACCTGTGAGATGTCATGAAGAATTGTAGGTCACATTCATTTGCCCAATCCCCCCCCCATCCTACCCCCAACGCAAAGTCCCCAAGCGTGTTAAAAACAAAAAAGTGGTTAAAAAATTGTCCTTAAAGTTGGTTTAAACTAGAGATGCACCGAATATTCAGTAATTATTCGGTATTCGGCCGAATATTGATTTTGGCCGAATAACGATATTCCACCGAATAGTGATATTCGGTATTCGGCCAAATAGTGATAAGATTTGTTGATATTCGGCGAATATTTTTTTAGGAAAATATTTATGCAATTGTGTTATGTAAGAACGTTTAGCTAAGCATTTAGTTTTTTGATTTGTGAGGTGTTGTCTTCTGACATTCTAAGGAAAAATGGTGAAATATATTTGATTTACAGGTATTCGGCTGAATAATTTGGTATTCGGCACAGGGCCGAATAATTCGGTATTCGGCCGAATATGTAAATTGTTTGATGGCAGTTAAACTATTCGGTATTCGGCAAGTTAAGTATTCGGTTGTACATTCGGTATTTGGTATTCGGCACATTTTGTCATAAAATTGTCGTGAAATTTGGATCATAAAAAAAAATTGAGATTTTGGTTTGGGAGCCCTGCATACAATACGCTGTAACGAAAAACACCCAAATCAACACAAAACATTAATTTCAGTTACCATTATATTTCTGCCTTCCTGTCGAAACGTCGTTGTCATCTTTGCCGGAACTCCGAAAGGCGAAGGGGGCAAAAAGGGAGGAAGTGGTCCTGTCAGCACTCGTTTGAAATTTTCCCCTGGAGAAAGCAACCCCTGCTGCGAAAGCGTGGGGGCTTCCCTGCAACAACACTCGTGCTATGGCGTAGTACGCCTGCTCCGTGGACGGTATCACAATACGATCTGGTACGGGACGCGACGTCAACACTGACGTTAGTAACGCCGCAGTCTGTCGCGCTGGCGCCGTCGCGTAACGCGGGAAGCTGAATTCAGCCGACGTGCTGAAATCGTGCCTTAAATATGACAGCGATGATCGGTTGCAAGAGTCTGGCGACGTCGAATCGACAACGTCCACCCAATGGAGCACGGCCGATGCCACTTCGTCGGCCGTGTCCGATGCACCATTTTTTGACGATGTTAGCCCGTTTTTCTTGTGGCTCGCGTCCACATCGTCGCCATCGTCCGATGTTGTACCGATGTTGTTAATATTTTCGTCTTCCTCATCGTCGTACGTGTCGTAGTCGTATCTGTTGACGTCGGATGTCGGCTGGTGGAATGGGAGGGCACATCGCAGTATCGCTAAAACGCAGAAACATCGCGTTATGATCCACTCATTCATACTGAGTAAATTCGGTGAAAAACTTGGCTTTTCTTTTGGTTTCTTTTTATTTTAATTTTTTTCAAGTTTTCGGGGGAAAAGTATCAAAATATTCGAATGCCTATTTTTTTTTGGGTGGATTTTAGATTGTCTGGAACAACAAGCGGGCGATTTTTTTAATTATCGCATCAAAAACGGAGCAACTGTGGTCATCCGTTGTTGTAGCAAACGCATTTTTTTGTCACAACGGCGGCTAATCCTGCATGGGGATAAAGCGGGATAATCCACACTGCTAATCTTTCACTCGGTGTTGATGGGCTTAAACGGGGATTAAAGCTCGAAGGATGATCCATCTTGTACGCCCTTCTGTTGTTTGGTAATAATACTACTTGCAAAATACGGAATTCATATATTTTGGCAGACCCAAAGACGGTAACACAAAAAAAAAAATCCGCAATAATGGATTATTTATTGCGATTACTTCTCAACTACGAAAGTTATATTTGCCACACGGTGGCACTAAAAGTCAAACTGTAGGAATCAAATTTGTACGAAACTACAATGTCACACACCACTGTTACACGCCACACTCAGCCATTGTTATACCACAGTAGCACAAACATCGTGTCCCTAAAAATTTCTAAAATTCGCTAAATTGTCATCGACTGTTAAGGGTTCGTGCGTGAAATTATGACGTCACATGTGCCAAATTCACATTTTCGGGAGGATTTTTCCGTCGAAACATTTACACATTTTCCGTTTTCAATCGCAAAATATTGTGGCGCCATTCTTAAAACCCAAGACGTTCCGTCAAATTCACGTTCTCACAGCGTCGCAGCAATTTCTTCAAATTTCCGCTTCAATCTTTCATAAATTCTTTCCTAAACTAATTTTAAGACGGCAATAGATTTCGGAGTGGAAGGGGGATTATTAAATCCTCAAATTTGATTTTCCTTTGAAAGCTCTCGTTTTTCCTTAGCGGCGCACGACGAAAAATCTCTTTTACCGGGAAATCCGGTTTTTTAAAAATCTAAGCGGGATGCCGAGGAACGCGTCCAAGGATGCTGCCGCCCGAGAAGGACCATCGGCGGCGGCGAATTCCGAGTAGGAAGCCGCACTTTTACCGGCGGCGTCATCGGGAACGTCGGACCTCCATCGGCATCGAGATCAGCAACTACAGAATCCACCCAAACTTAGAAAATGTCGCCGAAACAGAGCGTGCATCGATCAATTTCAGCGATTACTGCCCGCGAAAACGAACATTTCTCCCCGTTCGAGGGAGGAGGTACCAATTTTCAAATTTTCACACACAGAAACACACCCACACCGAATGAATCCTCGTTTGAACGGAAAATTAAAAAAATTGGGCCGCGGTATCCTGGCCCCACTGATGTATATAAATGCACGTATTCGGTTTCCGTTCGTGACGGGGGTTGTTTTCACGTTTGGGGTTTTCAGGTAAGGTTAAAACGGAATCGTTGCTTCGGAAATGAGCACAGAAACACACACAGTACACCAACAACGGGTTAAGGGAGACGGCTTCGCTTGGCCCCCGCTTCGTATACAGCAAGCCAAGCCCCTCTTTCGCTGGCTAGCACAGGAAGTTGAAAAACAGATTAGAGACTAATCGATATCTCGGAGGCGGCTGCTCCGATCGTGGCGGCATCTAGTGCGCACGATGGGAACTAATGCTGAAATGAGGATAAATCGACGAGTATTGCCTGGACCTTGGCAAAATTACTGGCCGAGATGCGAAGCGGTCGCCTATACAATGAATGCACACACTTCTTGGGGTGGAGAGGGGGGGGGCGGAGGACGGGGGTATTTTACTATTTTTTCTGTCATGGGAAACGTTTTGTTCCATTTTCTCTAAACTGTAAATTTTATAAATATTTTGCGCAGGATGCTCGAATATAGTGAGAAGGTATGTCCTTTTAAAGGTGCATTTCTGTCGGTTGGCTCTCCTGTATGGCTCAGTTCTGCAACATTATTTCAGACGCATGCAAATGTGCAAAGGCATTATGTTCCCATTTTTTTCCCTCATGAGAAATGGCTTTGCTACATTCGCCATAATCTGTGTAAATCTTGCAAAGGCTATTTAGCGCAGGATGCTCGAATCTACTAGTAGGTATGTCGTTTTAAATGAAAATAGAACATTGCTACTGTCTTATAACATTCCGCGTGCCAAATTACAGCTACGCGCAGATCATCATACGAGCAATTACAGTGCCAAGTCAGCTGGGGTGGTATAGCTGCTGTCTCAGTTGGCTTTGTGAATAGTACACGAGACAAATCAAGTAAACGATTGTGTCGTCACAAACCGGAATGATTCTCGTATTTTAAAATCACAATTTATAATTTTCTAGACTAGTTTCTTATAATTTTGCTTCGGCGATCTATTGGAATAATTAATTTTAATTTTTACCGCATTAGTCAATTAGATTTTAGATCTCATGGTAATTATTAGAAAATTAGTAGATGTACACACAGAGATGAAACGTCATGATTATTGTACGGACGCAAGGCATCATTTAGTGACGGGTCGTTAGTAAATAAAGTACCATTATAGTCAACAGAAAATCTCCTAGACGCCACATTTAAAAAAGGATTTTTAGCAAGGGAAAGACTAACGGTAAAGAAATAGACCTTTGGGGCCATACTTGATGTAGAGGATCGAGAAAAATGGTGCTGGGAGGTATATCCCTTTAAATATAGTTAACAATATTCAACAGAAAATCTCCTAGACGCCACATTTTAAAACGGTTTTTTAGCAAGAGAAAGACTTACGGTAAGTAAATAGACCTTTGGGGCCGTACTTGATGTGGTGGATCGAGAAAAATGGCGCTGGGAGGTACATCCCTCTAAAGTGGCATTATCACTGATTGAAAGTCTGCAGAATCTGGCAATATCTAGCGCTGTCTAGTATTACATCGCACTTGCTAGCTTCAAGCGCAAGAATAAACAAGCCACGATCTCCTCAATTAAGAGTGAAATTTTTGGTACATCCTCACGCGCCTGGGAGCACGCTGTAAAAATTAATAATATCACTGCCGACAGTTGACGCCACGGTGTTTTCGTTCGATTTTCAATGGGTGGTAGTGCTACTTTAACGTCCAAAGTATTAGAAGGTGCGATTACCTTGGCTAATAAGATTAACCTTGGTGGCCTTTCCTTGGTTGAATGATATCGCTACCTTCAAAGGCCGACCCTTTTCGGAAACTTGGCGGTTTCTCTTATACCTGTTTTGGCTTCGGGTGGACGTCACAACTTTCATAGGACTGTGAACGTACAAAATGTCACACCGGCTTATCTTCATCAATCTCTACCTTTTATTTCTTAGGAATTTTATTAGGAAGACTGCAACGGAGTCGTGGTTGAACGGTTGAATGATGATGATTGGAAGGATCACGTTAATAACAGCTTTTTTTTATATTTATTTTTATTTGGATGAGTGTTGGTGTGTTTGAGTACGTGGCTTTGGCTTTTAACAGCCGACTGAATAACACTTCATAGAACTTACAATTCGTCTTTTTCATAACAGACTTTCCTTTTCTCTTTCAACATACACACGTTTGTGACCATTTTTCGTTTCATTTAATTTATTGTGCCTTCTCCCTCCCCTTCCATTTTTCTCGCGATGACGGTTGACACTTGCCAGGGGCACACCCAGGGTTTTTGTTTGGGGCGAAAAACAAAAAAAAACAAAAAAAATAAATTCAAAATGGGGGTCTGAGAATTCCACTAATATGTGTTGGGTTGAAGCGCTTCTAAAACGTTGAAATGGCCAACTTTCAGAATTTTGCAATTGCAGTATCAATTCGTGCCTCATCATGAACTTCCGTGTTAAATGTCAAACTTTGACACACTGTTGACTTCCCTCAGAATTGACATAGACCAACGAAATTCGGTATTTGAGGTCGTAAGGTAGCTATTTCATTGCATTACAAATTTTGACGACAACAATCTTTTCGTTTGGCCTCCACAGACTGGCAATTGTTGTTGTTGTTTTTGTTCTTGGGACTCTTTGCCCTCACCTGGTGATCGAACTGGTGTACCTATTTTCAACTTTATAGCTTAAAACGTAGGTGTGAACAAGGCTTAGGGCCTTTTGACAGCTATTTTAATATTACTAGAATTTTCTTGCTGTTGTTATTCTTATTGGGGAAATTTTGCACGTAGAGGCTGAACCTGGGGTCGTAGCGATTGGGGGAGTCAAGAAGACCTACAGTTGGCAAACTCAGATAAATTTTCACTACAAATTCCCGTATCCCCCCCCATTAGTTTTCGCATTACTTTTGTTTAGCATGCGAGTAACTGAAACGTTGGCCCTGATCGTTTCTGGTCGCTTTCCTGCAGCTCTCCTCACATCCACGGCACTGATTTGCTCAGAGCTTAGCCACACCTAGTGGCAGTCGCGAAAGAAGAGCTTCGCGAAAAATTGCGTAGTTGGCAAAACTGAAAATTGACTTGGCCGTTTTGTGTGCTATTCTGTCCTTCAGTTAGCCCACCATGACTTAAAAATAGCACAGAAAATGTAAAAAATAAAATATACATCAAAACTGTATCGTCGCCGAGTTTGAAGTTGTTTGAAGTCGTCTGAAGTCATGATAACCTAAGACCTACTTTCAAAACAAGAACTGAACCCAAATTCTGAACTTGACCCGTGGATGAAGGGAGTAGTTTCCCAACCTTGTCCCCGGCTTAAGACTACAGAAAACTCTGTCATTAGCAAACTTTTAGTCAGTCGTTTTAAACCAAAAACTGATGAAAAATTTATCACATCACTTATCTTGAAAAAAAACCGGCATTAAGGGCACGTTTACGCAACAACTCGCTTTTGCATTCTCGCAGCTAGAAGCTAGAAATCACCTCAAATTCCAACATGGTGGCGGTTTTATGTCTGCCGTCTCGCAACGAAAACAGCAAATAACGTGAGTTCAGAAGCGTTTGGGAAAATTGTTTCGTCATGACGAATTCTTTATATTATTGGCACGGATTATAAGACTGCAAGTATTTACTCAAACGATGTCGGATTTAGCTAATCCATTTAGCGTTGTTACCATGGCAATGTCACCTTTGCCATCGCGTTTGAGTTCTAGCTGCGAGAATGCAAAGGCGAGTCGCTGCATAAACGCGCCCTAAGACAAGAGTGACGAAACTTGCTACTAAACGCGAGACTTATGCCTCGTTTTGTATTGAAGCTGCTAATGATGACTATGAGCGAATCAGTAAGACGGATCATTGGCCCAGTGGTGTCCTCGTTATGCCATTCCTAGGCGGATTCGTCAGGCCCTACCAACCATCTAAGCCAACTGCCCCTCTATCACCTGAACTTAACTCCACCAAAATCAAGTGCTCAAGCCCAAACAACAAAGATAAAACTTTGGAAGCACCATCGGAGAATGGTTCGGCTAGCAGCACCAAGTCAGATAAAGGCCACTAATTGCCCACTTTGATACTGCTATGAGCGAGTTAACATTTCTATACTCTAATGTCGAAGGACTGAAAAGCAAGTGGGATGAACTCGTGTGTTGCAGTAACATTCTCCCACAAATCATTTGCATCTCGGAGACACACCTCTCCCCTTCTGATATTGACCTTGTGATTGATGACGATTTTGACTGTGCTAGAGCTGACCGCTCATTTAGGAACAAAGGAGGTGTTCTAATCTCTGCTCACAAAAGCCTTAATCTTACTGTCACCAAGAATTTATAGGATTTCCCTATAAATTCTTGCTGTCACTAATAGGTGTGTCAGTGACCATGAGGATTGGGAAGCGATTTGGTGTACGGTGGACACTAATGTTAGTGCTATCTCGATTGGCTGTGCGTACCGCGCTCCGAACAACTTGCTACACCCAAATTATAAATAAATAAATATAAATAAATAAGTAGTTTATTACGAAATGTGCAACAGGTCTGGAAAGGGCATAAATGCCACCAACATCCAGCCTAAATTTAAAAAGAAAAAAAAAGAAGAATTTAAATAAAGAGTGCTGGGAATGGAAGGAAGGAACGGGGCATGACTGCCTTACCACCAAGGTTTGACCTGCCAGGGACCATAAGGTCCCCGATGGTATCGCCAGTCATGTAGAAAAGGACAAAAAGGAAAGGCAGGTACACTACATGCAAAAAAAAAAAACAGTAAAAATATGGTCACAAGACCAGCATCAATATAATAAAAAGGAAAAGATTAAATCAAACGTCGTTAAAAGTATAAAAATGCACTAAAGTTAAAATCTAGACAAAAACTTCGAAAAATCACACTTACGAAGGTTGTGTTTAAAAGATGTTAAGTTGGAAGCGCAAGCAGCCTCGTTAGAGAGACTGTTCCAATGTTTAACCACACGGTTTGCAAAAAAAAATTTCCGACAATTGGTGTTAATTTTATTTACTGTCAGCTTTAAAGAGTGGCATCGGGTTCTACTGTCGGAGCGAATTTTTTTTTTTTAAATAGAATAATAGAAGTCCAACGAGGCCATGGAGAAGAGAAAAGGTAAGATAAAGGTCAGCTTTTAGTCGACACAATTCAAGTGACTCAAGATTTAAAATACGAAGCCTCTCATCATATGATTTCTTGCAGAGACCAATAAGGTATTTCGTAAAGTGTCTTTGAACCGATTCAATGGCATCAATATCACCGAGGTGGTGTGGGGATCAAACAGGGGTTGCATACTCGAGCAATGGCCTGACAAACACTTTGAATGCCCAGACTAAGGTGATCGTGTCTCCAGAAGTGAAAACTTTTCTTAAAATAGCAGCTCTTTGACGAGCAATCCGGACAATGTACCTACAGTGAGGTCCAGATTTAAGTTCACTCGACAACCAGCTTCCCAAGTCTTTAACAAGCCTAGTTTTAGGTAAACTGTGTCCAGAAAAAAGCAAATAGTCGTAGCATTTACTAGGAGCGATTGGGAGCTGCCAAGTGTCTGCCCAAGAGACCAGCTCGCTGCCTGCTCTCCCCAGTTCGGCCCAACTTGAAAAGTCGATGACGGCGTTCGAGACTTTCACATCATCAGCAAACTTATGAAAGTTTACTGAAACACTGGATGTAGTCAGATCATTAAGGAAAAGAACAAACAGGAGTGGCCCCAAAACAGATCCCTGAGGAACACCGCTGATGACAGAAAACATTGTAGAATGTAGATGCACTATCACCAACAACCACAGATTGGCTACGATTGCAGATGAAATCCGAAATCCAAGTGAGAAGTTGGCCCTTAAACCCATAATGATCCAGTTTAGCAACAAGCTTACTGTGCACCACAGACTCAAAAGCTTTAGCAAAATCAATATAAATTATAACAGGGATGACGTCATCCATGCAGCTTGTCCACTGTTCAAGGACTGAAAGCAGTTGCAGGGTAGTAGATTTTCGTGGCACGAAACCAAACTGGTCATCAGCCAAAATATTATTTTCATGAATAAAGGAAAACATCACATTGCGCACAATACGTTCCATAACCTTACACGGAACACAGGTTAAAGCAATAGGCCTGTAATTATAAGGATCAGATGCGTCACCTTTCTTAAAAATAGAGATCACGGGAGCAGTTTTTCCCAAATTTTGGGTAATTTACCAGAAGTAAACGACAAGTTAAAAAGCCAAGAAAGCGGTTCGGAAATCTGAAATCTAATTTCCTTGTAGAAATACGCAGAGTAGCCGTCCGGGCCAACTGAACGGCTAGGCTTGATCGCAGATAAAATATTCAGAACAGATTGAGCCGTGAAGAGGACACTGTTGCACACATTTACTTCACCAGTTGGCCGTACTTCCCCGTTGGCCGTACTTCACCAGTTTAATTCCCACCAGGCCTTCGTTGACATGATGACCGAAAATTTACAGGCTGCAAATGGTGGAGCCATTATTCTCTGTGGTGATTTTAACTTCCCTGGTATCGTATGGGAGGATCGTTATGGCACCGCTGGCGACTCCAAAAGCAATGATTTCATCAGAGTTGTCGGTGAGTTTTTCTTGGAACAACATGTCACTCAGCCTACTAGATTCCGCAGTAATCAGACCCCTTTGCAGCATGATCTTCTCTTGATGTCTACGAACGTTGTTATAGCTGGAACGACTTATCTCCCCCCTCTCGGGAAGTCCGACCACGATGTCATATCTTGGGCTGTCGACACAGAGAGAGTCCCTCGCCCTCATGCCGATCCTCGACCCTGGTTCCAGGATGCCGACTATGAATTGCTTAATAACATCATCGACTGCATCGATTGGACAGTGGAATTCCAAGAGTTGCCCTGCAATGGAATGTGGGTTATCCTTCGTGACCTCTTAAACAACATAACTGGTTTTTTTTTATCCCTGAAAAGATTTACAGAAGGAGTACACAGTCAACCAATTTGGATGAACAGCAAGACGAAAACCGCAATCAATAGAAAGAAAAGGAAATGGACTACTTACAAACGCTATCCAACTCCTACTAACTGGCTTAAGTACTGCCAGGCCAGAAATTTTGTGCTTGTACTGTCGACACTGCTCGTAAATCGTTTGAGTCTAAGATTGTGGCTCAATGTAAAGAAAACCCTAAGCTCCTCTATTCTTACACTCGCAGAAGAAAACACTACCATTGGGCGCATTAACGTTGCCGGCGGTGGGTCCTCTAGTGATAGGGAGACAATTGCTGAAACTATGAAAAACCAGTTTACGTCTACATTACACCGGGATGATGCTTCCATTGACCAAACCGACTACAATCTTGACCATGGGTTAGGTATTGGAAATATTAACATCAATCACAACCTTATCAAACAATTCCTACATCTTACCTCACCTAACAAGGCTGCTGGTCCAGATGGTTTCTACCCTGTCTTACTTCATCACTGTGTTGACTCCCTGGCAGCCCCCCTTCAGATCATTTTTCGTGCATCCATTGATTCCGGTCAGGTTCCTGATGATTGGAGAGAAGCATTTATTGTGCCCGTTTTCAAGGCTGGTGACAGGACGCTTGCATCAAACTACCCTCCAATTAGTTTAACTTACCTCGTGTGTAAGGTTTTGGAGCGCATTGTGAAGGATCAGCTGTGTGATTACTTAGACGACATCAACTTTATTTCCCCCAGACAACATGGCTTTAAGAGAGGCCTTTATGCGACTCCAATCTCATTGAGGCCACTGACTACTGGACTGAATGTTTTGACCAGGGCGTCCCATGTGACATCATTGCGCTTGACATCTCTAAAGCATTCGACTCTATATCTCACAATATTCTTTTCTCTAAACTTGCAAGTGCCGGTGTCTCTGGTAGGCTGTTGGATTGGATCATCGGCTTTGTGATGGATCGTCGTCAGTGTGTCGTGATCAACGGTTACTATTCTACATGGGAACTGTGCTTGGACCTGTCTTGTTACTCATTTACGTTAATGATATGATCAATGATTTGACCAGCTATTGCAACCTGTTTGCTGATGATGCGAAACTCTTCCGGGAGGTTGGCTCCGATGAAAACCGCCAAGCCCTTCAAGATGATCTCGACACCCTGAACACCTGGATATCCAAAAATAAGCTTACCTTCAACGTCAACAAATGCGAGGTAATGCATGTTGGGTTCCTCAACCAACAGTTCCAGTATACTATCAATAACCGAACTATTGCTCTGGTCGAGTCAATCCGTTCCTTGGGGGTGACTTTCACCAGGGACCTGAACGTTGGCACTCAGTGCATTGCAGCAGCGAAAAAAGCTAACCGCGCCCTCGGTTCCATCGTACAAACTTTCCGTTTTCTCAATCCTCGTACTTTGAGAATTCTTTATACCACATATGGCAGACCCCATCTTGACTATGCTGCTTGCGTGTGGAATCCTTATTTAATCAAAGACTGTCAAGTACTTGAGGCTGTTCAACATCGTGCTACAAGATCGATTCCGTCTCTGCGTTGCTTACCCTATGACCAACGACTTAAGATCCTGGGTATCTCCACTCTTGTTGATCGCAGACTCAGAGGTGACCTCATGGAAACATTTAAGATTATGAACCGTCTTGACAAAAGGAATCCAGGTGACCTATTCAAGAAGAGCCTCTCCCATACTAGAGGGCACTCGTTTAAACTGCAGAAAGAGTATTCTAGAACTCAAATCAGACACCAATTCTTCTCCAACAGAGTTGTGACGAACTGGAACACCCTCCCCGAACATCTTGCCAGGGAAACCTGCCCAGATTTCTGGAAAAAAATGTATGACAAGAGAGCTACCTCTCTCTGAATCTGCTTCCTTCCGGCCTCACGTGACACCCTTGGCCACGTATGGTTTATTATTATTATTATTATTATTATTATTATTATTATTATTATTATTAACAATTAACTTTGTACAAATCGTACATAGTTGGCAAAACTAAAAATTGAGTTGACTATTTTATTTCCTAGAGCCCTTCTTCTATTAGGCTGGGTTTACGCAAAAAATTTTCTCGCTTTACTAGTTTTTACTTGGTTAATACTAAATCTGCTGGCTGCTTCTCGCTTTTATCGGAGAATGCGGCTTTCGAACGTAGTAACCATGGCAACAACGCGGACGCAGACCTTCTCTCGTGGTCGCGACACAAATTCAACCCTCTAGCCAATAGAACCATGCATTCACCATTTTAGTTCATGTTGTTACAGCACAATAAAGCCCAAGAAACACTGTCTCCTCGACTTAACTTACTCAACTTGGTAAAATCTACCAGTGTACCAAATTTCAAGGGTTTGGCACAAATATTACGGATTTTGTCAATTTTATGGGGAAGGAGGAGGGGGTCCTGGCGCTCCTCATAGACCGAATTCTCGATGCCTCCTCGACTCAACTTACTCACCTTGGTACAAACTAGCACTGTAGGCTACCGAATTTCATGCTTTTAGTACAAAATGAAGGTTTACACTTATTTTAGTACCATACTTCCTGCATTATATTGCAGCATAATGCACTATTTCTATTTTTTCTATATTCCAATGTTTCTATTTTTATTTTTTTCCTAAAAATATGCACTTAAACTGTATATGTAGCATCACGTTGATTGTGGTATGCATTGAATGAAAAATGAAAATGTTTATTTTTGTACATTACGGAGGCAAGTGTTTACTTTTGTTTCTTGTGTTGTTTTTTCTGTTAGTTATGTACCGGTAATGCCTTGTTATGCCTTGTCATAGCGATTTTACAGTAATTGTAAATAAAGTTAAATCTGACCGCCGGCTTTGGTTGCGAGTGCCATCTGTTAACAATATTGGCGTCTGTGAAACTAAGATGGAAGTTTCCCAACCTTTATCCAAAGCAAGGTTAATCCAAAGGACACTCACTGATCGTCACTTATAACTATAAAAAATATATATACATATACACACGTTTAATTAACCCTGATAACTACTGGTGATTACATTTGAAGTGGACAATTGCATTAGTGCGTAACAAGGACTGTGACATCTTTTTTGGAGTGGCGCTAAGTATTTGCCAATTTAAAAAAAAAATTAAATTGTAAAATACAGCTAAACAACAAAGCAAACATTTAGGTGTATTAATTTTAAAAATGGCTAAATAAAAAAAAAACACCGAGTGTCAGCTTTGAATATTACGTCTTAGTTCCTTACTCCTTCAATGTTTTGAGTAATGCTAACTATTGACTATCGTCGTATTTCTAGAATGTTCTTTGCCTTCGTTCGTTCATCGCTTTGCCTGTCCTGGCCGCAAGCAAACAGATGATTACCACGGCGCGTGAAATGAATCTATCAAAACAGATTTGAAAGTATGTTCGTTGTTAAAGAACTTCGTCGACCATTCTGCTTGAAAAATAGGCCCTGAAACGACGGCGAAGTCAATGTAACAGGAAAGAAATCGAGCCATTTTGAAAAGAGAACGTTCCAGGAGATCAGATTTTCTGCCGAGCTCTTGTCTTATCTCTCCACCGGTTTCCAGTCACAGGTTGGCAGTTTGCAGTCAAGTTGTTTCCCGTGTTATTTGGGC
The DNA here is from genome assembly GCA_023313725.1 of Lithobius niger. Classification (NCBI taxonomy): domain Eukaryota; kingdom Metazoa; phylum Arthropoda; class Chilopoda; order Lithobiomorpha; family Lithobiidae; genus Lithobius; species Lithobius niger. The sequence goes on from JAHWFP010079947.1 coordinate 14,386, forward strand.
AAAAAGGCATTAGGTCATTGTTAACTTTTAACTTTATTTTTTCAGTCAAATCACTCCCGAATGGACATAAGACTGGGCCACTAAAGAACAGTAGGCTTCATAGAAATTCGCATCACATCTGCTTACTCGGAGGAGTGAAAATCGGCGATCGTACTTCTACATTGGACGATCCTGATTTATTCGTCCAAGCTTCTGTCAAGCACTAAGCTCCTTACTCGAGAATTGGAGGGTGGCGAACAGTGTGCCACAGCTGAAAAAACTGCCAACGCCTCCCTGGAGAAGATTAAAATAAATTAACAAGAACTGACCCCCATCATTTTGCGAACACTTTGTCTTGTACTTGTCCATCTCCTAAGTGTAATGCTGCATTCAGGTTTGGTCTCCGTACTTCACTAAGGATATCAACACACAGTTTGAGACTGAACTGGCAGGGACTTGGACAGCTGAAGACGTCGCGACGAAAAATTGTGTATTACTGCAACCCCCTTGTTACGCACAGAAATGCCAATTTACACCTCTTTTTCAAATCCGCCTGGTTTAGCCTGTAGCGCTAAAAATGTTGCTTATTTGCCAGACAGCGTTTTGGAAAACATCTTTTCCTTTCTAACGCCTACAGAACGTATTAAGATGGAAGCTGTTTGTAGGCGATTTAGAGAGTTTGGTAAAGTGTTACCGTGGCGTTGGCGGGTGAAACTTAATGTCCCAGCAGATTTGAAAAATGTTCATGTACGCCTAAGTGACGAAGCACTGTCGTCGATTTTGTCTCGTTGTGGGATATTTCTGAAAAGCTTTGAGATGTCATTTCAAAAATGCTTCACCGTTAAAATGTTACCGAAACTGGGGAAGTTTTGTCCAAATCTAACGGATCTTAGATTGACTGGCTTGCCAGTTTGCCGTTTGACAGCTTTGGCAAATGGCTGCACAAAGTTGGAAAAGGTATGTTTGCGTGCTTCGTGTCATTTGACCAAGTCTGTTCTCCTAGAATTTCTACTGCACTGTAGATCATTAGAATATTTTTTTTTGTGGGACAGCAATGTTTCGAATTATGATTGGGTGAATGGTGTAAGCACAATGCTCAAAGGTTTTTATCTGTGCTTAACTCTACGTCCGTCAGGTTGTCTTGCTGACGTATTGTTGCAAAGGTGCGAATGTATTGAAGAGTTGTGCTTTTGCAACTGTTTCATGTCTGTTTCTACGCTCATGCGCATTCTGGATGCATACAAGGCTACGCTTAGAGTTTTGATTTTGAACTATTGGTCGATGGAACCGCACGAATGGTGTCAACTCCCGGACATGTTACCAAATCTGGAAGTGCTTTCGTTGCATAGGAATCTTGGAGTAGGAGACAACTTCATGAATAAGCTCGTTAAAACCTGCAAAAAGCTCCGCTCACTGGACATCAGTTATACTGGCATTACCAACCAAGGTCTTTGTGCACGTCTGCCTGAGTTGCGAGTATTGAATACGCGAGGCACACGTATTACTATTTCCGGAGTACAAATATTGTCCGGCAGAAGTGTTGAGAGTGTCCACTTCTCCCAGTTTTGTAACGACCATTTTGTTGGTATTGATGGTCGAAATTCAGGCGGGTATGTTTGCCATGACACTCTGGAATGGTATAATTAGCCTGGTTTGTACATGCTAGTTGGAAAAGTCTGAAGGCCCTGTTCCTGGCCTTGGAATTTACTCTGGTTGGCAAAATTAGTTTGTTGCCTACTCTACTTGAAGAGCACTCGTCTTATACACATTGTGTCAAGACGCCACCATCCGAGGTGAAAAACAAAATTCGTGTCAAGCGTAATTCAATCCCGTGCGTGGAACACTGAATCTAAAAAATGACATGGAAAATGGTACAGTTAATAGCTTGGAATAAGCATAGAATTAAGTGAGATGCAGACGTACGTGGCCTATTTTGAATTTGGTTGATGTATCGTCCTGTGGTGCCGAGTACATTGTTGTAGTTTTGTTGCACAGTTAGATTAAAAAGTCCTTGTGAATTTACAACAAACAGTTGAAACGTTTAAAAAAAAAACACGAGAGACAACTGCTAGTGCAGATTCATATTTTTCTTAACTCGCCATTGGCCGATAGCCCACACATTTTTAATCCCAGAATGTGAAACTTTTGCCAAATTAAAAAGTTTCTTCTAAAATTGTGACGTGTTTATGTGGCCTTGTAGGGGTGGAACGACACAAACATTTTTTTTTATCCCAATATAAGATTTTAAAATTATTGTGATAATTGATAATATCTCGATAAAACTAATTTTGAGGCAGGAATAACCATTTCAGTTTTATACTTTTATTAATTGAAAAAAAAAACCTGGGCTGAAGCGTACAGTGGCCTCTTGTCGTGGCCTGCATAAGTAAAAGTTTCTTGGTAAAAGTAAAGCAAAATAAAATAAAATTATAACAAAAATAGGCTGCCTCGTCGCTTAAAAACAACAAGCATCTGTCACTACGAATGTCAGCAATCGTCAGCAGTAATTTAATATCGATTTAATGCTTGTCATTTTGCTTGATAATTTGATATGTTAGAAAAAGTATGATAAGACAATTGATGGAAAATTGTTGATCGCAATATTAACGAATTATCGATTATCATGTCACCCATACTGTTAATTGGCTGTACTGGTTCCGATACCACTGCCAGTTCCGATACCTCTGGTGTGCAGAATATGCCAGAACGCTAGAACGAGGTTCACGGGAAATTTCACAGAACTATGGAAATTCACTAAAAAATGGATTGCCTACATGGTGAAAGGCTGTGGAAATTTGAAAATCTGTAGGGAAATTTTGTCCAGCAAGAATTTTATGCGCCCCTGCGATACCATGGTATTGGTACCATGACTGATGCTCATAAATTTTACAGGTACCAGTGTAGCAGAGGTATCGTTAAGTTGATCACGTATCGTGGAACTTTTATCTGTATGCTGTACTACAACTTCTTTAATTCCTATAAACGTGTGTGCGTTCACATGTTTTTGTTTAGTACGTAAATTTAAAAAAATTGATCTGAAGAACCAATATTTTGTTTTAGTAATCCTACTTTGGTGGTAAAAGCAATCTTTCTTGGGATACTGGTATTGGAACCGGAACCTGTATTTTTTGTGACACCGGAAAGTAACGGCACTGGATGGAAAAAAGTGGTATTGGTACAGCCGTAGTTGTTAGGCTCTAAAAACTTTTTGAAAATACGCCCACAATAGCATTTTTTGTCAAAACTTCTGAACATAGAAGATGGAGATTTAAACCGTTGGGAAGGTGGCAGAAAAACCTTTAAAATGGTGTAACAAAATCTTAAAATCTGCCAGTAAGAAGAGACATTAGCCTAAGTAGTTTGATTCGGCCTTGCTTATCACCAAGACAGTAGCTACTAAAAAAGGATTTCGATCACCAACCTGCCCAATTTCATCGCCAGTTGATGAAATTGGGCAGGTTGGCGATCAAATGCTTAACGAACAAAGCAACAAAGCTTAAAGAGCATGTGTGCCTTTCACGCTATGTAACAAATGCAAAACACAAACATCATGCGAGATGCATTCAAATCAGTACTTCAAATGATACCCACCGACGTACCTTCACCAGGAAGCCATTTAATCATCAGACTACTGTATACGTAAACTGGAGGTAATATCACAGCTAAAACGTGCAGAAATCCACTTCTGCACGTTTTAGCTGTGATATTACTTGCAGTTTGCTTATTCAGTAGTCTGTGATGTTTAAATGGCTTCCTGGTGAAGGTACGTCGGTGGGTATAATTTGAAGTGCTGATTTGAATGCATCTCGCATGATGTTTGTGTTTGCATTTGTAAAGAGCGTGAAATGCAAACGTGCTCTTTAAGCTTAGTTGCGCGTTAGGATTGGATGATTTAAATCAATTTGTTGGATCAAATTGCTCACGATATAAATCGACCAAAAATCATCGATTTTTAAATGAACTATTAAGCGGGCAGCTGACCTGTGATGAAAATGGAATCCAAGTTTTTTAGTTACTTGGTAGACAGCGGTCCATTGGTGCCTTAAAGTTCTATTAGGAATTGACGCAGATTGCTAAATCCCACTAGTATACCATAAATGGAAGAGGTTCCCAACTTTGATTTCTCATGTAACTTTAGTTAGCTCATCAACAACACTACAAGATCTCCAGAGACACGTGTTTTCTGCAATTGCAGAATTTTGCAGAATTTCTGCGACTTCGTATATTATGTATTTTTAAATTTCCATCCAGGAGTTGATATGTGGGTTACCACAGGAGTTAATGAACCAACCTTAGTGTCGCGGAATTTGCAGAATCGAGGATTTTTTGCAGAAAATTGCAGAATTGGGGTATTTTTTACTGAATTGCCAAATTTGGGGAAAAAAAATTGATTTAATGCGGCATGGATGTTATTTTAAAATGTGTACCAGGTGAACAAATTTTGTAATTTCTACACAGGTCAAGAAAGTAACTCAACTTGGTGCCTCATTTTTCAAAATACAGAAAAATAATGCATTATGGCTTCAATTTTACACTTACTTTGAGTTGCAGAATTTCAAAAATTGGACGCAGAATCATTACCTTTTCGCTGCAGAAAGAATCGCGGAAATAGTCATTAACTTTTCGCGGAAAACACGGGTCTCTAAAGATCTCCGACTGACATACTGCCACTGACCAGCTCCTATGACAGCCACTCCCTTAAAATTTTTAAAATTTCATACTGAACAAACCGCAAGTGATGTTGCTGCTCATGCGTCTTGAAAAGTTGTTAAATCTTATGTAACGGCTTGTTGAGAATTCACAAGGATTTTGAATTTTTTTTTTTTAGCTTTTCCGAGCCTGTAACCACCTGAGGTTCCTCATACAAACTATAAATTTCTAACCGACATCTTAATTTGGTCCGTAATTTTTTGTTCCGTACCCATTAGTTCCGCGATAGAACACCTTACCTGAATCTCATGTCTATATGCTGCTACGGTACCTGGTTTAAAGTTGGGATTGTTGGTTTTTTCGGGCCGAACTTTGTGTAGGCTACCAAATTTGATAAATTTAGGCCTATCTATTACTATTGATTACTTTAACAAGTTGTATTTTGAGTGCATAAATTCTGAAACTGGTCTTCTGTGAAATTGTTTATCATTGTTATTTTTTGCTTTTGTTGTTTCAAGATTTAATATTAAGAATTGTTAGTGTTTAATACTGTTAGGGGTGTGCGAGTACAATAATTTTAATTCGAGCCAAGTCGAATTTGCAACAGAAGAGTCAAGTATCGAGCCGAGATCGAGTATTGGTGAAGATACTTATTTTGCAAGTGTCTTGTCAGTGTATACTAATAACTAAAATGCTGCTTAACGGACTCGCGAGTCAACTTGTACATAACTGGGTTTCCAGTTTTTACGATATAAAATGGTTCGAGATAATGGCTTTTAATTTTCACCATTGGAAAGCTCTCGTCAAGACGATGAATTTGGTATAGCCTATTTGAACGCCAAAATCGGTCAAAAATTGGCGAAGTTATCGCATTTTCACCGGATTTGAGTTTTTCGAGTGTGGATGCAAGCGACGAGCCAAGTTCGAGTACACGTTGTATACTCGGCTCGAATTTTTCGAGTATCGCACATCCCCAAAAGCTGTTATTTATTGCTCAGCACGTTGTGGGCCTGGGCACAGGTCAATTCCGATTACAGAAATCGACTGTTAGCCTTATTGTAAATAAAAATTTGTAAATAAATAAATGTATTTAATTCTAATCTTGCTTATGCTTTATTATTTTGCTTGGTCAGAGTGATCATATTTCATAGCTCAACCCAGCCTTCCAAACTGGTGGCCTGTCTGTTTTTGAACCTAGAACCGGCCCGAATTTTGAACATGTATTGTTGAGAACCAAGAAAAAGAAGATAAGTTACCGTAACATTCAAATTAAAGTGGCTAGGGTTGACTCTACATTATAAACACTCACTTTTCAAAGTCGGATTATCAAATGTATCCCCAAATTTTCGACAAACCATTAAGGGAAAAACAACTGTGTTTGTCCTCGTCAGGCAAAAAAATTCAAGGGTTGGGTTGGATCCTACACTTCACATCACTTTCACCGGGATTAAAATTTGGTGGACATTGTGGCCCTCAAACCTGACTGGCAAGGGTTGGTCAGTAGGAGCTTTTTTCTAACCTTTGTTTTTGCAAGAGTAAATAGCCTACACGTACTTAACTTAAAAGACAGACCCAATCTTGTGCAGTTTAAAACTTTGTTCTATTTAAATTTCTGGTTTTCTGTGCCGTAGCACCGTGTTTGCTGCATAGCAGCCAGCTAAAATTAACTTGACTGCCAATAAGAAAGAGGATTATCCCACTCCCTGGCCGGGAAAAAGTAGGTTAGAAAAAAAGCTCCTACTGACCAACCCTTGCCAGTCAGGTTTGAGGGCACAATGTCCACCAAATTTTAATCCCGGTGAAAGTGATGTAAAGTGTAGGATCCAACCCAACCCTTGAATTTTTTTGCCTGACGAGGACAAACACTTTTGTTTTTCCCTTAATGGTTTGTCGAAAATTTGGGGATACAGTTGATAATCCGACTTTGAAAAGTGAGTGTTTCTAAGGTCGTACGGGGTGAACCAATTTTTTGTTTTTTACGCCTAATGCTATGTTGAGCATTTTGCATTTTGAGCATTTTAATTAATAAGTTAATAATTGGTAAAAGAGTTAAATAATTAATTAGTAAAATAATGCTTGTGCGTGAGAAAACCACGCTCTGCTACCAAATGCTGGAGAAGCAGGCCATGAATACACTAAAGAAGGACAAGACTTTGGGGACAATGATATGAGGGAGCTGAAAGTAGAACTGTTTGTTTTGTAACACCCTGGTTCGGGTGTGGTGTTGTGCGATTACAGTAACTAAACTGTTTGACCTTCAGTGTCAAAGCCGCTCTATAATTTACACTGTTCTTCAGTTTCATTTAAATAATGGTTGTTGGATATTATTCCCTGCCCTCTTAAAATTTTGATTTAAAATTTAGCATTTTGCGATGTCAAATTTAACGCTCAAATTGAAAAACAAAATACATTTAGTACGGTATTTTGCGAGTTTTCAATAGGCCTAATAGTGGTGTTATTTTCGGTCTCTCCTTCCTTCTTCAGGCTTCGCGTTAACATTTGTTCGATTGATTCAAACAGTCAAAGTAGATGATGGTTCAATTTTTTTTGTGGTGTCAGAATTCTAAAACGTCTTCGTGATGTAGTAAACTGGAAACTATTAATTTAATGTGCTGGCAGGCTTCGTAGCACTTGTTATAATAGCCTATGTAATTTTTTTAAATAAATATAGTATATACCAGTTATTACATGTATTTATCCCACCACCAAAAGAAATGGTCAGGGTAGTATAGCTTATAGGTTATTGCGATTCCACGATTAAGCAATTATTTGTAGAAAAATGAAAGTGTACGAGTTCATATTTACGTTAAATCAAAAGTACAAGCTGCTGTGAAGCAAATTTTTCGACAAACCATAACCTTCCTCGTTATTGAGGAGCTAGCCACCCATCCATCACTCCTCCCAATGGGCTCATTAAGATCAGTGGGGAAGAGCGGGCAGTTCAAATGCATCCACATCACAACAACCGAATATGACGAGCGCCTAACAACACTTGCTAACCTTGCATGAAGAAGACAAACGTGCTGCATCCTCCTCAATAATAAAGAGAAAGGTCATTGTTTGTTAAAAAATTCGCTTTACAGCAGCTTGTAATTTTGATTTCACGTAAATGTGAACGCTCTTAAACCTTCAACTGAAAGTAATGCTTCACAAGCCAAAAACGAAAGTATTGCACATTTTCACAACTTTTGCCAAATGTGCAGATTTTGGATACGTCGGCATTCGTACATAAAATGCTTCGGTTTGTCGTCTGCGTACTCATTCTCAAGACTGTAGTCCCCTGTCGCCTGACGTTTCAGCTCTTCCGGACTGCTGTTCTTTGCTGCCAGTCGCAAACAGCTCTCCAAGACCACCGTTATTTGCCACCTGTCAGATGGAGCACTTCGAGACTGCCGTCCTTCGCAGACTGTTGTTTGAAGCTCTTAGGAACTGTCGGTCAACGAAACCTGCTGTTTGCAACTCCCAAAACTCTCGTCTTTTGCTGCCTTTCATTTGCAGCTTCCTCAGAACTGCCGTTTCACGCTGCCGTCATTAACGACTCATCCAGATAATCCGTCCTGCCGGTTCAACCTGCACTCCTCCATCTGAGGCTCTTCCGGGCTGTCTTCGCTCACCAACTGTCATCTTTCAGTGGCCTGCCATCCTACACTGCCCACTGCCTACTCTCCCATTGACCGTAAGCTCCTTCCAACCCTCAAGGCCTTGAGGGTCCATGTGAACAGCCATAAACCAATTTGTTTTTTTACGCTTCCAAATGCAACTGGCAACAATCCCAGGCTTCTCCTCAGTCCTCCATGCTTTACGTTGAAAGACTGACAATACCGAACTCGACCAAGAACAACATTCAACCTTTCCTGCGTAGACTGGAATTTTTCCATTGTACTGAAATCCCTGATGAAGGCACGCAATGAGCACCTGCAACACTGTGATGTCAATCTTCCCAGCCACCCAAGCACCCAGCCGACACTGCAGCGAAGGTTCAAGCCCTATCATACCAATGCTCACAAACATTGACAATGAACCCGAGTGCCTCTTTGTCCTACATATGTATTACGTTTTCACATCAAAGGACAGAAAACATTGAATTTCGCAAAAGCTGGAACAAGCTCTTCCTCTCCTTCAAATGTAACTTTGGCGAAAGTTCAGGAAGAAAAATTACAACCCGAATCAACACCACCAGACGAAAGCCTCAACATCAAAGGCACTGACAACAACACATGAGCCCAGGCTAATTTTCCACATCACGACCAAACCACAGCAAAGTTACAGTTCCGAAGATCCTTCAAGACGGGTCACAAACCAATCCGTCTTCACAAACCTCTGACGGCTTAAAGTCGATACACGCAAACGGATTACACCATCTGGAACCCATTGTTGCGCCAGACGGGTCCCCCTTACGCACTTGAACAAGAAGAAAGACCCTCGTCCTCAACAAAATCAATTCTTTTCTCGGCCACTGTTTCTCATCGACAGCGTTCCTTCAATCATTCAAGCCGTTAAAAAGTGTGAAGCTTGAAACTTTTTAGAGGTGCCAGCTTGTAACTCTAGAGATCTTGTCAGATGGTACCCGCCACCAGTTGTAACGAGGTCTACTGTAAATGCTAGAATTTACAGCCTCCAGGAAGTTTTGTTTCTATTGCCTAATAGGAAATAAACATTACCTGTACCCACCTAACCTTTCCTCTTGAGTCACCACCCGACAATCGAGAGGGAAAGGATGGCAGGCTGTCTCGCCTGAACTCTATAAAAGGACAGAAGGGCATGCCTTGGCTTCGCGAAGACCTGCAGCCATATTGCTCCTATTATCACTGACAACTGCATTAAGTTGAGGCCTTACCTTCCATTTGTCAAATTCCGTGGTTATCTACTCAGCCATGTGAAGTGCAGTACGTGTTTTATGCTCATGTGCCGTGTGACAAGGACAAAACGAATACGGTTTCAGCAAGCAAAATAGCAGAAACTTCTGCTTGTTTGAGGCTGCATTCCACTGAATGCAGCCTAGCAAGCGTAGGCTAGCTCTGATCCACCAAGTATTCCTTGACGATGAGCTCAAACAAGGGCAAAACGGTCTGTCTAGAGATCTTTGTGGTTGATATTAAATGATCAATTGGTAAAAATAGGCCTAGGCCTGGGTGTCTGCCATTCAGAGGAATGCAGGCCCAAACAAGCAGAAGTTTCTGCTATTTTGCTTGCTGAAACCGTATTCGTTTCGCCCTTGTCATATACCCTAGCCAGCGTAGCCTAGTTCTCATCCACGAAGTGTTCTCTGATGAAGAGCCCAAACAAGGACGAAACATTCTGTCTAGAGATCTTCGTGGGTTAGAGCTAATTGATATTAAGTGGCATACAGACTAAGCTTAGTCTTTTTCTTTTGAAGCCTTTCGTTAACAATCAGTACCTTCCTAAACCACCGAAAAGAGCGAACAGAACGCACCACTGTTAGAGACAGTTTGGCTCCAACAGTAACGTTGCGTCAGTAACGTTGCGTCAGCCATTTAGTACCTTTCGAATTTGCAATCACAGCTCAGCAAAATCAACAAGCTCAATAAAGCACTCGTTACATCATACCTTTAACGTGGCCAGGCGTGGGTAATTGACTGGACCAGGCTACACTCATGGAAGTAACCAGGCACGAGCAATGCAAAATTGCGAACCATCTCGGGGAGGTGATTGCTAGTGGTGGAGGTTTTGAGCAGGCGCTAGGTACCGTAAACGATTCATCGCTGACGTTGGTTGACATAAGCAAGCCACATCAACACGGCTTTAGTAGGGAATGAGCTGAACTGTCACCAACAATATTACCACCACCAGCAATCACCCGCAACCACCTCTGTTCGTTCTGTTCGGTGCTTTAGGAATGTACTGAAAGTGTGCCTTCCAGAGAAATGAGACTCAACAACCGATTTATTGCTTGGTCCCAATTTACTCCTCCCTTGCTTCCCTTATTGTAAATGGTCCACGCACCAGACTTGTTCAATTCCCATTTGACCGCATTTCCGTGGCCTGTTGGTTTATCGAGTTTGCGTCTCACGTATGATTCTTGAATGGTCTAGCTGAAGAGGTCCCATCTGCACACACACTCTTGCATGGTTCTTCTACCCCTTATCGTCTGCTAATTCGGCTTTTACACGCTCGGCTGAATTCCCGGACGATCAGGTTTAGCCTCTCTTTGCGTGTATGTGCATGTTGCATGCATGAACACGCAGCAAGAAAGCCTACCCATAAGTGGCTGCTTTCTGTGGCAATGGACTTTACTGTAATGCAGGGAAGCTTGGTGTCACAAAGCTTACATAGTCGTTTATGGCAAGAAACGTCGATATGTCGGTTCTCAGCGCTATTCCTCCAACACTCTTCAGCAACCTTTATGGTAATAATAATTCTGACTCTCTGATACATTGTAGGAATGCATATTTTGTTGAAGTATTTACGGAAAGGCGGTACATACTTTGGATACAACAGTTTTAGTAAACAGAAACGTTTGTTTTCGAAGGTGAAAAAAGGGCTGGAAGTCTGTGACCATCATTTCACCAATATACCTTGTTTTTGCCAATCTTCCAGGAAGATCCTGTGAATCTATATATATAATTACACAAGATCCGCAACACAGTCATCGGTAGCGCAGCAGCAATCTGCATCTGCAGCAGCTGCATACGATACCATCTCTGCCATATACCGACAGAACGGCAAATTATAAGAGTAGCAGCCAAGGCTCGACCGAACGGCAAATTAAATGAGGGGAGGGGGGAGTGAGACGACGTGGAATGAGCGAGCGAAGCTAGCGATTCCGCTAGTATAATCTGTTACCGACCATAGATTAGGTTGATTCTTGTGTCTAACTGGCTGTACTGGGACCTGAGAACTTTTTGACATGCTGCTGGATGTTGACGGTTCCGATTGCCCAGATGTTGGTGCTTGTACTGCTGTGGGTTGTTCTAATGACTGACTGGAATTATCTACGTCCATGCTGAAATAAAGAAATAAATCAAAGTAGTGATTTAATTTAACTTTCTATTCGAAAGAAAGTCACATTTTAGTCGCCAACGTCGTATCTTCACAGGCATAAAAATATATTATGTCTGCAATCGTCTTGGATAGACTTAATGTTACATTCGCTCTCATACCTCATAATATGTATGGTCGAAGGTAATTCGTACCAACTGGATCGTTCACAGGGGCTCGTCACCGCGCTCCTAACTGATACAGAGTATACATATAGTATTATAGACTATATATTGTTTATAAACTATACAGGGTGGTCAAAAGTCTGCTCACCGCAAACATCTCAGGAAGAATTGGTCGTAGAAAGGTAAGATTGATATGCTGAAATATGTCGCGTGTGACGAGTCCCATAGCATCAACCAGTATGACCTTGAATCACCCTAATCAAGGTCATTAAATTTTTATTTTTGGAACCCTAACAATACCACAAAATAGTCAATTGCAAAGTTGTACGTGGTGACAATATAAACCTCATACAGAAAGCAGTTAAATAGCTTCATACAGGAGCTACGAACAAGGCAAGAACGGCGTTTCAGGGAAGCAAACTTTGCTTTTATTAATACTGTGGGAGTGATTTACCTTTAATCACGTAGTAGATTTGGTATGCTTTAACCATGATTATGTAATTGTGAAATGACTTTCAGCAGTACTCGGCTTATGCTAATAGTCCATGTTGCAATAAATACTGGATGAGTCTGTTAGGGAAAAAGGGGTATGCATTGGTTGCTTACCCTTTGTTAGCTTCACTGCAATGTCTTTCTTGTTTTGTTCATAGTCCTTGTAATTATGAATCTATTTCAGTTCTGCTTTCTGCAGGAGGTTTACTTTGTCAGCCCGCACAACTTGATTTCTATGTCGTATCTCTTGGGGTTCCAAAACTAAAGATTGAATTACCTTGGTAAGGTGCTTCAAAGGTCATTCCTGATGATGCCATGGTATCAACCTTACATTTCTGCGATCAATACTTCCTGAGACGTTGGCTGTGACTAGACTTTTTGACTACCCTGTATATATATACATATACATTTCGTATATATAAATCCTTGTCAAATTAGTTCAAGTCAAAATCTAGCTCAACATTAATAATTTTACGAAATTGTTATCTAAATAAAAGGTTGAAAGTTTTCGTTTGAAAAGAAACAACTGCAAGGGTACTTGAGGGGAAAATCTACAAAGTTTTCACGAAAGTTCAAAGGATATAACAAGTTTGGAGTTAAAAGGTCTGTAAGTATTTTTTTTATTGGTATAATATGTAAGTGGAAGTGGTTTAATGCAAGTGGAAGGGGAAAAAACAAGGTTCGTACAAGATGCTTAAGTCCTTGAAAGTGCTTGAATTTGTTAAGAAAAAATTCAAGGCCTTGAATTCCTTGAAATTGTTGACTATGTTCTTGAAAGTACTTGAATTTTTTTGTCGTAATTTGAAGTAATGCCCTAGTTTTCAGCAAGAAGATGAGGACAAACTATCTTTAAATAACTTGCATGTTTAGTGTCGTAAACTGTTGTTAAGCTAAAAAAAATTTGCGCCACACGTTTTCACCAGTTGTTTTCTAGGCTATGAAGGAATGTAGGGGGAAAAAAGGGTACGGAAAAAGTCCGAAGGAAAAAAAAGCCAGACAACCAAAAAAAACCATTTCTTAGTGAAATTCGAGCCAAGGCAACTGTCCTAACCTACGATCTGCAACAACTACAATAACACGAAAAAAAAAACACAAAAGTTTTTTTCCCTTTTTTTCCCCGCAGCTTTCTCCCCCCACCCCTTCACGGTTTTTTCTCGCGCCTTTTTTTTCCATATGCTTATTTCAGCTGTTTTTCCCTCCATCATGTACATTTTACATGAACATTTTAGTGTTTTCTGAGATGCTGTTGGCAAGTTGGTTGATTTT
>JAHWFP010079949.1:367-10587 GCA_023313725.1 Lithobius niger
TGTGTTTTTTTTTTTTTTTTTTTGTGTGTGTACATTGTAATTGATATTTTATGGATAGTAATTGTAAATTTGATATGTATCGGCTCTTCACAAGTTTCTGAGTGAACTTAAAGCCGTTATTTGGTAATAAACTATTATTATATTATATATAGTAGTAGTCTTGTCTGCCTCGCGAAACGCTGCCGCATACAGTTTGCACAAACCGAAATTAAAACACCTTTCCTTTTTTTATAAACGTACGCATACAAATTAACATGGTTGGGTATTTTGTTCGACAACGTTATCTCGTGGCGTGTTCATTTCTGGCAATTTAATTTCGTCTCCTGCTTTTTCGGAATGAAGCCCGTTGACTCAAGACTCGGGGGGGGGGGAGAAGAAATAGTAGCAATGTATTTGACCCTGGGAATTGACTCGTCTTAAACAAATGAAGAATAAGGTAGCCTAACAAAATTGCGTCTCACGCTACCGTTTACCCAACATTTTCAGCCATTCTTTCGCCACTCCCTCCCGTTCCATCATAACATCTTCCTTATTGATTCATCCCATCGCCGCCAGACAGACAGACAGACAGAGGGAGGAGGAGGTGGGACGACGTCCGTCGAGTCGTGCGGGCCAACCGACGAGCGAGGAAGGTCAAGACCACGATCGAGATCAAAAGAATAGACTCGACCCACGTCAGAAAGGCGGATGGCCTAAACGACGTTACGACCAAGCGACTCCCCTCCCACCAGAACGACAATCTACAGTTGAATCAAGCAAGTCCAAACCCTTCAACCAACCAACCAACCAACCAACCAAGCTTTTGGGGATCGAGCCTCGGGAGGAAAAAGGCACCAAGCCCCTATAACAATATTGCGAAAACCCGCTCGCAGGCCATAGAGGGGTCTCGGGTCCTTCGACCACTTCCAACCAATCGCTACGAGTGCTGTACTCTTACTAGATAGCACCTTACAGCCCCCACCAAACCCGCACGACCCCACTCTATTTCACTTTCAAAAGAAAGAACGACAGGTTAACTTGTGGCGATTATTGGTACGTGACGGCTCCTCGACACCAACCTCACAGTTAAGGTTCTAGCTAAGCTAAATAACTGGGGGTCAAGCTACGGGTTGGATGAGTTCCAAATTAAAACCAAGCAGGTGGAAAAAGGCAAATAGTCGTGGTTCAGTTCTAGTGATGTGTTAATTATACATTGGAGCGGTAATCAGATCAGGCTCGTCTGACTAATGGGGGCGACTCTTGCCTTGCCTTAGGGCCTTAATTCACAATTTCGATACGTTGTCCATATTCTAAACACAGCATCCACGTTCCAGATTCTCCGTCATTCAATAGGCTGACGTGGATCACGTGATCTCATGTTAGTTATAAAAAATAGCGGCGCTGCTGCGAATAGTGTTGTTCCATTTTTAATTTAACGCTATTTTCTTTATATTTGTCAAAGATTCTGCGGTGCTGCATCTAGGAGTTGAAAAGGTGCATTTAAAAGGAATGCCACAAATGTAAGGCTCACTTGGGGTTAGCCAGAATCATGATGGATTTTATTGGGCTATTGTTTGGTTTGAATGGCTAATTTAGCAGCTACGGGGTTGCAGTGACACGCTAGCAACAGGGTTGGTCCGGGTTGAATTTAAGTTGCGGAACTTGGGGAGGGGGGGAGAGAAATATTTATAATTACTAAAGCCGAAATTACCTTTGGATATGGGTTGATGGGAGGATCGTGGCGGTGAATTCTATTTCGATTCACACCTCATTGTTGGGAGCACCGAGCAGAAGGCCAAGCGAGCTCCAGCCATCACAATTGACGTCATACAGTAATTACAGGCAATTTGTATGCTATATCCACCCAAAACCAAAAATGGTAGAAAAACCCGCCAAGTTTCCAAAAACGGTCGGCCTTTGAAGGTAGTGATATCATTGCACCAGGGAAAGGCCGCCAAGGTTAATCCTATTAGCCAAGTTAATCGCACATACTAATAGTTCGAAAGTTAAATGAAAACTAGAAGATTGCTACTAGCAATCTTCAAGTTTTCATTTAACTTTCGAACTATTAGTATGTGCGATTAACTTGGCTAATAGGATTAACCTTGGCGGCCTTTCCCTGGTGCAATGATATCACTACCTTCAAAGGCCGACCGTTTTTGGAAACTTGGTGGGTTTTTCTACCATTTTTGGTTTTGGGTGGATATCACAACTTTCATAGGACTGTGAACGTACATAAGGTTACACCGTCTGTTTAGGATGCTTCAATCTCACTTTTGCACACACTGACTAACAATCGCTGATTTCGTTCGCTTCGCTCACTCAATCAGCGCATTCCCTTCAGTTGTTTTGTGTATCCCTGCAACTTCCCCTAATTTTTCAAGACTTCGTTCACATTTAGTCATGCAGAAACCCCCGAAGGTCGCTGTTACTAAAACAGCAGAACGCGAAGCCTTTTTTGGGGGGTTATTAACGAAAAAAAACCCATTAGCTTGTGTATGCTCGTATTGTTGCGTAACCATCATCTAACGTGCATCCCTTTATTCTTACGCAATCCACGGCAACGTTAATGTTTCTTTATTTTGTCCTTCGTTACAGTTCAGTTTTTAGTTCGTCCAGGCTTTTACAATAAATCTAAGGATCAGTCTTGATTGTTTCAGCCATTGTTGCTTAAAATCTTCGGTTGCAACTTGGAAAAGAAACGAAATTTAAATTCGCGGGTGGCAAATTTCAAAACCCTCCCACGCATTTGTCCTGACCCCTACAACCCTCAAACTAACAAAAGGACCATCCTCAGATCACCATGCATCCGTGTGCAAAAATTCAGGTACGTAGGCCTTGAGCAAAAAAGTCTATGGGATTTAACATGGGAAAAATCTTATTAGCTAGCCAGCTAGCTAGACAGTAACATAAAAACAACGTTATTGACGCATCTTTTTCTCTATGATTGGTGGACACTCATCCTTTAAATTTTAGTTTTTCTTAATCTCTGACCCTTCCCCTTACGTTTTCCAAAATTTGAAACATTTCTGTCGCATTGGGATTTATCCTCAACATGCCAAAATATGCTTTCAGTTGCTTACAGTTAACAGACACGTGTCTGCTAGTGAGCCGCCTTTTTATCATTAACAATCAGTTTTTAACAATCGGATGTCTACAATGGGATGATCTACTGTTACTTGGCGGCGACACACTAGCGTGTGTCTAGATAGTCTTACAACAATTGATCACATAACTCAAAGGGTTTTTTCTTATTTAGCGAGCGTTAACCACACCCGGTCATCTGCCCGACGAAGCCCTAAGGACCTAAACACATAACTTCACATAACTTCATCTTAGCGAACAATGAATATTAATTTTGAAGTGACAATGGGTCGTTACAAAATGACGTCATGTAGACCTCACAAATGGCGTCATCAGAGCAACTTCGCTATAGGGTGGCATAATTTCAACGTTTGAGATACGGAATTAAACTCACAACAAAGTTCAAAGGTAATAAGCATTGATCAAACAAGGGCAGACTACAACTCACTTAGTTTTGCCATTAGATATTCAGAACATGGTAATAACTTATTGTTTCTACCCACTAAGCAGGAGCTAATAAATGCAGTGAGTGTCTTAATGTTGTCACTATCGCCTCATATTCCGCCCCTAGTCACAAAGTCGTCAGGGAGAGAAGCTGTGAGTTTCGTTTCCTGGATCCAGGCCAGTTGATTCAACATCGCCAGATTCATATATTTCTTTTTTTTTTTTTTTTACCAAAGAAACGCTAAAGGCGTCAATTGTGAACTGGCGTTGATCCAGGAGGCGAAACAAAAAAAAAGTGATTTCTACTCCAGTCGGCCTTGACTTGAAGAAGCCATCTGCTTCACCACTTCACGCTTGACGTGGAACGCTGTCTCAAGCAGAGATGCCGTATGCCTGGATTAATCGTAGCACAAGTATTTCGGACTTATATATTAGGTTAAAACCTATTCAGCGTATCTTTAACGAGGGTTATCTGCAGAAAATAACAAAGACCAGTCGTTCTACATTTGGCCGCAAGGAGTAGCGATCCAAAATGAGAGATGGAGCGTGGGCGGTAATAAGGTTAAGAACACTCCGTCGAGCCCTACGGGCCTTTCTTTATGTCATTCCTGGACTAAGTAATTCATTAGCCAACGTTGTCATGTGTGTACAGCTTTAACGTTTGCTTGTCTAGAGTTTAACTGGAAAATGTGAGGTGAGATAAATGAGTGATGATTTACTATCAGAACCACTATATACTGCAAATGGTGGGAAATTGGCGTTGTAGCCTATTATCTCGAAACCTGCTAGTACTTTGCCCGTTAGGTTATTGGATAAGGATTCTCGTCTTGATCTCGTTTCAATGAGTCGTTTCAAGAGCGATATGGCAGAGAATTTATCGAGACGAGCGAAAGTAAATACTGAAGTATCCTTAAAGGTGCCCATTCATCGAATGAGAAGTTGCAGCATCCAGCGCCATCTACCATAACTTAGTTCTATGTAGCACTTGATTTCAACAAGCGAAGGAATGCGAAAAGAAATTTCTTTTTACCTAACAAATTTGCCACGTGCCTCCTTAACTATTGAATGTAAAGTTGGTGCGTCCAAGTGCACCAGCGAGAAAGCGGGCAAGGTTAACACTATCACTGTCACTAGATGGCGCCCATCTAGCGGTTCAAAATCTACGTTTCAAAACGGTCGACAGATAGAAAAAAGCGCCCGTGATAACGTTAGGCTTAACTTTACCGCTTGCTTCCTGGTGCACGTGGGCGCATCAACTTTACATTCAATAATTAAGGAGGCACGTGGCTTGTTTGTTGCGTAAAAAGAAATTTATTTGTGTATTCCTTCGCCTGTAGAAATTAAGGACTAGACAGAACTAGAGAGCAGGGGCCCCACAACAGGGGGGTCAGGTGGACCCACTGTACCCAGGCCCGGCCACTCGAGGAGCCCGCACAGCCTAAAAAAATTTGTTCCCCCAATTAAGAGGTTAAATGACTGAGTAATATACTCGATTTGTGCGTATTGTGAAGTTTTTTTCATACTCCCAACAAACAACAACTCCAATCCACGTCTTTACAGGTACGCAGCTGGATTAATGAATGAACCAACCCGTTAAGCACAATTGTGGCCGACGAATATTATAACATAGTGTAACCTTTTTACGATTTCAGTCGGGGAGGGGGGCCCGCTGTTGTAGTTAGTCCCAGGCCCCTAACTTGGATGTGGGGGCCCTGCTAGAGAGCGGCAAATGGCTATAAATGCTGCAGCTTGTCATTTGTGGTGGCAATCCCCCCTTAAGTTTCTTGTTCCAACAACGATTGATTGAGTGCAATGATGCATTTCGTTGAAGGTAGCCTTATATGTATATATATGTATATATATACTAACAAAGCACCAACGTTTGCCTTTCTGCGAGGAACCGTAGAATGTGCACTTACTTATCAATGTGCAGACAGGGGGATTGAGGCACAATGGCGCGTTGAAAGCCAGGTCATTAGCTCCAACCTCAGTGCAGATAGGCTAACTATTAGAAGATATACGGGTGCAACTGAGTGAATGCATACAATTTTGAAATTTTATTGAATATTTTTTTTTTTACTGTAATATTTCATCTTCTGGTGACCCCGGCAATCTTGGATTCCGTATATCAGTAGTGGGAGTATCAATCCCGCCCGTTTCTCTTTCCCAAAGACGCGTGGCCTTGGACACCCGAGTTATCCAAGTCCTGCTTTCCTATCCTAAAAGATGAGACTGGGAGTTTCTGGACGTTAAACAAAACGCGATGCAGCAGACAGGATGAGACGGGTTGAATATCGCTGTGTGCTACCGATTAAACAAAAGCTAAAGCACCATTAAACACTTCTTTGTCGAAAGAAAGCTACGAATGAAGCAGGCAGTTG
Organism: Lithobius niger; assembly: GCA_023313725.1. NCBI lineage: Eukaryota > Metazoa > Arthropoda > Chilopoda > Lithobiomorpha > Lithobiidae > Lithobius > Lithobius niger. The sequence continues at coordinate 6,256 of JAHWFP010079949.1, forward strand.
GGGGCGAGGGATAATCGTCTAACTGGAAAATCGCATAATTGGAAGAACGTATAACGGAAAACAGTATAACGGAATATCATCTAACAGGAAATTCGTATAATGGAAAATCGTCTAATATCCCTGCCTCGCTCGCGCTGCCGCGCTCGCTGCGGCTATACATATAACATCAGAAACCGCAGTTAGACGTTAATACAGTTAGACGTTTATCCATTATACAATTATCCATTATACAATATTCCGTTTAGATGCTTTTCCAGATTTTTTATTTAGGCAGATTTTAGACAATTATCCCATTAGACGATTTTCCAGTTAGACGTTCGTCCGACGCTCCGGCAGTCGACACCAACGATCCGCCCTGCGAGAAGACGGACTGCAGGGAAAGAAAGAAAAAAACGGCTATGAGCAGATGTCGTTTCTTTCTTTTTTTCTTTCTTTCTTGGGTTATTACGTCTTCCGTTTATTTTAACCTGTGATTGTTTTGTGAGACCTATTTAAAAGAAAGTCTTTCGAATGAGAGGGGGAAGTGTTAGTAAGTTTAAAAAAAAAAACACCCAACGTTCCTATTGTTGTTCCTATTATTCCATGCAGTCTGACGAAATACTGTGACCGATCTGTAAGTAATTTGGTACTCGGTGTTGGCAAGAATACGGCGACATCCGTAACATCCGGGACAAGCCACAGTTTGCAAGACTAATTCAATTATTACATAGCCAGCGAAGAGCGTTCAAGACCATAAAGGGCATCGGCCCCGAGTCTTTAGGGCTGGCCAATCCGCATGTCATGTTCCACACTGTTCCTATATCTTGGCAATTCCCTAATATGTTGCTGCACGGTGGTATCGTGGTAAGTTCAGCAACTTGTTTTACGCCGAGCTTGGTGAGTAAACTGTCAGCTTATAGTATGCTTGACATCGAATTCCATTTTAGCATTTATCCGTCTTCCAGACTTTCAGTGCGCACCGCCAAAGCAAGTTTGGTTCCATTGGGACGGAACCTCAGGCATTACCAGCATTCAGTCATTACCAACATGGAAAAATCCTGACGTGGCAGCCCATACTTTGCGAAGCTAATTAAAAAGAGTGAACGAAGCGTGACTTTTTTTACAGCTGAAACAGAAATCGACTTCAGTCATATTTCTTCACTCCACACCATTGCTCAGCAGAGCATGTTCCCATGATTCTCATCTTAACATCAGTTGGTATCTAACGAATTCCAACAACTTCCAAAAAATATGACATCACACCCAACACCTTTTCAAACACCTATTTGAAATAACCTGGGTAATTCACGAACTTGCGATTCAAATAAAAAAACAACGTTGGTTGTTGCTATTTTCCGTGCTCACCATCAGGGCCGTAGCCAGGACCCCTCCCCCCCACATCACAAATAAAATAATTAAAAAAAAGACATTCCCCACAGTTAAAAAAATACCCTCCCAAGAGAAAGAGTTGCAATTAAAATTTAAAGTGCAATTGCTAACAAAACCAGAAACAAAATTAAGCAAGTCTCTGTTAAATTGAATTTTCTTGTCTTGGTTGCCCGCACATTTTTAAAAAACATTTTTTTCGTCGGGCATAGTGTAACCATATATACCCGAACTAGGAATTAGGTAGGCCTCTATGCTCGCCAACTGTAAGGGAGAGGATGGTGCTTCGTGGCAATTAGAATTGTTTTTTTTTTTTTTTTTTTTTTTTGTAACATGATGCCGTTGTGAAACGTACAGCATGTGTTTTTTTTAACGTATTTTTATTTGTTTATTGCTTCTACGTGCCAATTGATACGTGTGTGTTTTATTATTCTTTACATCTCTTGTCTTTCTTTGTTTTGTCTTTCTATGTTCTCGAGCACGCCCTTCTGAGCACGAGCAGGGGCTGCGGGGCTGCTGGCTGCGGGCCTGCTCTAAAAGCGGTTATTTTCGAAATAAATGAGTCATTTTAGCGTGTCGGGCTAAAAATTTTGTTGCCATTTTTAACAAAATTATAAACATATCATTCACTCATTCCAAACTGTAAGCATTATCCAAAAACACGCATTTTCATTTTGCTTTATCAGCCCTGTAATGCTCATTCTGTAGTCGCTCTTCCTTTATAAAGTGGCAACATCACCGATTAAAAATAGTACGAAAAGACCGTGGTGCCATCTAGCGGCAGTGATATTGTTAACCTTTCTTTGCAGCTTGCTCCCAGGTGCACGAGGACGTTACCAAATTGTTACTGGGTAAGTAAGGAATTCGTAGCATGTTTGTTTCGTTAAAACGAAATGGCGTTGTGCATTCCTTCGCTTGATGCAAGCGTGCTAGACAGCACCAGAAATCGCTAGATGTTGCCAGATTTTGCAGACTTTCAATCGGTGATAGTGCCACTTTACTGGCTAGCTTTCAGATTTTAGCCACGTTTTTCCATCATCGTCATGAGCACTTTGTTTTTCTTTTTTGGTTTGGATTTTAGACTTTTTACAGGAATGAAAAGCGTGGACTTTCATTTGAAACCTTAACTATATTTCTATGTTACGTAGGTCTCTGGAAAATGAAATCCATGGTTAAAGGCCTCGATGCGCTTCGCGCTCCACGAACTAAAAATAATAATAATAATAATAAAAAAAATCCGCACGTGCGGGGGCTGTCGGATGCTGGCTACTCATTGCAGCCTGCACACGTCTGCCTCTCATTCGCGTCAATTGGATTATTTAAATGTTTGTCTACAAAGTAGCCGCTTTCCGTTTACTTCCATTCAACGCAAAGAACAACTTGAAAACTATTTAAACCATGCACAATGGCTGTTTGCCGTGACGTCACCATGGGTTAGCCAATGACGAACGAGAACAATGGCTGTTCAGCCGTCTGATTGGACTAGCCCAGTCACGTGATATGCACGTCACAGCAAACACCCATGGCGCGTGGTATAATCCAATCGTAATGGCGCCACGAACGAAGCCTTGACTATTTGAAACAAGGTAATTTTGCTTCAGTGTTTTCTCCAAATTTTATACTAAGTTGCTAGATAGACTGTCATTTAATTCACTGTCATTTAATTTTAAGAGTTAGAAACTTCGGGCAGAGACTGGATGGGTAAGATTAAAAAAAAATTGTCCTTCTATGGACCACTGACTGTTCTAATGGCAATAAATGCAATACGGCTTGCTGCTCAAGTCTGAGAACGCGTTAGTTTGTCCCTGGGTCACGCAGCACTTGATTTCAACAAACGAAGAAATCCGGATAGAAATTTCTTTTTACACAACAAACAAGTCGCGTGTCTCCTTCATTATTGAGTGTATAGTTGGTGCGTCCACGTGTGCCAGGGAATAAGCGGTCAAGGTTAACGATATCACTGCCACTGAATGGCGTCCATCTAGCGGTTCAAAATCTGCGTTTAAAACGGTCGTTCTTCTTCTTTTTTTTTTTTAAGAGCGCCCGTTGTTGCGTTTGGCTTAACTTTACTGCTGGCTTCCTGGTGCACGTACACGCACCAACTTCACACTCAATAATTAAGGAGGCACGTGGCTTGTTTGTTTCGTAAAAAGAAATTTATTTGTGTGGGCCTTCGCTTGTTGAAAGCAAGGGCTAGACAGAACGAGATAGCGATAAATGGCTATAGATGCTGTAGTCTGTCATTTGGTGGCAATCCCCCTTTAATGTGGAAAAAAAAACCCGAACCTAAACCCTCTACTGCACGATTTAACCACGTAGCTTTTTTAAGTCCCATATATTTCTTGTGTCAGACGTGGGATTAGAACCGGCATTCTCTCGGTCAGGAGACGACAATTCAAACCACTGGGATGTACTTGCTCGCTTTGATCTGGGTGTCGGGTGAATTTTCGCAAAGCTCGCGCACCGTCTTGGACTCTGGTAGAGGTTTAAAAGCGCCTGTTCACCATTTCAATAGCGTTCTTCATTTTCTAAACGCAGCATCCACGTTCCAGATTCTCCGTCATCCAATAGGCTGATGTAGGTCACGTGCTCTCGTTTTCGTTATGAAAATCGCGACGCTGCTGCGAATAATGTTCTATTTTTTATTCACCGCTGTTTTCTTTATATTGCTCGAAGATTCTATGGTGCTGCAACTAGGAGTTGAAAATGTGAAAAGGAGGTTCCTTTAAGGAAAGGAGTATTTATCGGGTTGATACTCCTTTCGACTAACACCTTCACTTAATCGTGGTCACATTTCCTAAACTGGAACCTTCGACTGTTTCAGAGAGATGGAATTTCTATCTGTTGGGGAAGACGTTGGGAAGATGTTGAGGGTCTCACTGATTAAAAGACACACTTAGACTCCAGGTTAGGTGTGTAAATTCATTACAGCAAAATAATAATTATTTTTCGGAGAGATGGCCGGGG
>JAHWFP010079951.1:9755-78023 GCA_023313725.1 Lithobius niger
CCCCGTAGGCACCACTGGATGACATAAGAACCGCTAGCCCAGTAATCGGGGCATTTTTTAACATAGTAACTGCTGCTCCACGTGGAGCACCAGCCTTCTCGATTGGAGCACTAGTCAATGTCTTGGAGCAGTGGAGCACCTGTCGTTGCAATTCCGTTCCTCAAAGTTCAAACTCATTCTTCGTTTACAAAAAATTATTTTAATATATAAAATGACGACGAAACCAATCGAAACCAGTCGTATTCCGAAATTCTGAACGGCCCCACCCCAATATAATTAAAACATTAGCGCGGGAAATATTAGGACTGCAATAGCATGTGTGTCTAAAGGACTCTCCAGACAGAAGTAAATTTCGTGCGAAGCTGTGCATAACGCCGTAACTACGTGCCTACAAGGCCAATATTGCAGTAATCGTGTGGTTGGTGTTGCGTTAAGGACGAATATTGAAGTCTTTTTTACACCATACTGCGTCGGCGTGCAGCCAATCTGGTTAGGGCTTTATTCATTCATGTCCATTCCCATGACGTCACTGCGTGGTATACTCAGTCTAATCAAAGTAAATTAGACAAATTCTAAGTGTAAACTTTCTGAGAAACTAGAGCACAAAAATGTATTCCGACCCCTCCCCCCCATCATATATGTCTCCCCTTTGGCCACAGAATCATGCCTTTTTAGTCTTCTGTACGCCGTAACCGGCGAGAAGACTATTGCAACGACTTTGTCCGTCCGTCGCTTTTTTCAACTTCGCAACAGTACCAGATATTGACGACCATTGTTTACAAAGTCCATTGTTTACAACGTCCATTGTTTAATAGTCTGCTTCGACGCGTGAATTGTTTACAACGTCAAGTTTAATAGACTGCTTCGACGTAACTAAATTAAATAATAACAGCAGTTGTAGTGCATGATAGAGGTGTGCGCCTCAACATTGGAAGTGGAGGAACTGTACAGAAGACCGGTGCGACTAGGCAGTCGCTGTAGCCGCTTTTTTACTCTTTGGAACACCACATCATATTCCTTAAAAAATGCCCTGGTGGAAATACATACGTAAAAGCCTCAGAACACCCCTCGGGTCCGGGGGGGGGGGGGCGGGGGGGGGGGGGTTAACTTAGAAATTACCTAGGACTGGGGGGGGGGGGGGAGTTGAAAAAAGAATGACAACTTTCTTGATGACGTAGCCTAATACTTGAACGCTTCCCTGGGAACGGGAGGCTTTGCCGCAATGGTCAGTCGGGTCAGTCTTAGCGCAGTGCAAACATATTAAAAGAAAAAAAATTGTTCGTCGACTGCAGTCCGTTGGCAATCGCATGGTATAGTTTACATTAGGCCTAGCCCACCCTACTACTGGGCCAGGTTGCATGCAAAGCACAAATAACATTTCTTAACTTTTCTACAATACTCACGATCGATGAACTTCGTGAGAGCGAATTCTCTGTCCAATGCTGATTACTGACACAGTGGATGATTGTTAGGGCCACGTCGAAATGTCCATAACCAAACGCAGTTCGTTGAATAAAAACGTCCGGAAATTTGCCGCAATTCTATTGTCCACTGCAACGTCGAAAATCGTCAAAAATGTTTTGAACAGGATTCAGATTCTCCTTAAGGGCGCCATTTTGTGAGGACCTTTCCCCGAATAACGTCAGCGATTGCCTCACTGCATGGATAGACACAGTTGGAATCTTTCCGTACAACAAAGAACGAGTTATTTCAACGTCGAGGCGGGAACGTCGTCTGCTCTTCTTCTGGTCTAGGCAAGATGGTCGACTGGAGACCTCTGGTGGCGGGCGGAAGGGTTGCTCCAAGGCCAGCAGAAACATGTGGCCGTGATTTTCGCTCTGCTCTTGCTGAATTTTTCTGCTCTTAGAACGACGAGTGAGACAGCATCCTTTTAAACTGATTGCTGAGTGTGACCAGAGCCACCTACAGTACAGGCCGGATCATCTGTGCCTCCTGTAATGTTCTATTCCAGTGACCATTTGACTAGAATAAACATTATCGTTCAGAATGGCATAAGGGCAAACAATTGTAATAAACACTAATCAAGTATAAAATAGGTAGGCTAAATAATAAGCAAACATCCAATTATACTGGGCCTTTAATCAACGCTCCGCTGTACACAATATTGACCCCACATATGGCCAATTAAATCAGTGACAGATATTATGATTCGATTGAATGATTACAATGATCGACATGAGTCTAACGAATGGCATTACGGATGGATTAAGTCGAGCGGTAAACCTAATCGTTATTATATTCTCTAAGTTGAATTAAAGGAATCTCGGGTTAATTCAGTAGCGTACGGCTTGGTACTAGTTAAGCATAAACACAATTAGCTATCGCTAATCAATCAGAATACTTAGCTCATTAATTGAAGCTTGAGTGCGGCCATGGGCCCACGGGTCGGCTGAGCGGCGAAGCCCCGTCGCTAGCTCGGCACGGAAATCCGCCTGGCGTACTTCTGGATTGCGGCCTTCGGAATTTGACTGGCGTGAACTAGTTAGCGTCTGGTAAGCTGCTGGTGATCGGATGATATCACGCATTCCGAGGTTCAGCTTAAATACTGTGGCGTTATCGGCCATGATCAATCCATTGTAGTATTGATTTATTATTGAAATGCTAAATATAGTAACATTTGGACAGCTTGGGCCCTTATCGTCAATTGGGACCTCTCCGCCTGTCAATCATTCTATTGTTGCGTTCGGGTTCATTAATTGTTCCCCGTACGCGGCACTTTGAAGGTATATGCCGCCATCCCGTGTGGGAGGGACTTATTGTTATTCCACGTAGTGATCGATCATGAGCGACGATCTTATCGTAATTAAATCTAGTTCTAGAAAGTCATTTAGCTTCTACGAAACTGTCGTAAATAATGTCAGCTGGTAATGCCATCTTTTAAACTCTAACAATAGGTGTAATTACACTTGTTCAGTCTCAAATGATCTTGCCGCCTCTCGGTCGTCTTTGAAGAAGGACTCCCAATTATAATTGCTATCTGGAGTCGTTTTGATCTATCCGAATAAATATTCGGCTCATGCATTTAATAAATGTATGATATTATGCAGTTATGCATTTAATTAATTAATTGTATTGTTTCTGTTATGAATATTAATTAAGCCATTAATTATTCCCTACACTCCCACTGCTCCGCCAAACGGCGAATCAAATAACGACGCGGCAAGTTTGCCAAGTAGCGTCATCGGTTGACAGAATTTGGAACCCTCGTCGGTTAGTTTGAAATTTCGCCGCTTGGTGTAGAGATGGCAGCACCTATTAAACTTGCGCTTCCATCTATGTCAATGGTTGATTTTACTCGACTAATTTGTCTAGATCTGATTCAGCCTTTACTGTAGGAGGCTCTGGTGAGACTTCGCCGTTTCTAATCTGATATGTTATGATGACGTTGTGTGGTGCTTCTCAAGTTTTGAAATCCCCCATACTATCGTTCCACTAGACCTTGCGAAGGGTCATGCTACTGGAAGAAGTGACGTAATATTACCACCACTTTTCATGACGCAGCCAAAGAACGTATCATTGGTGGTAATCGGAAAAAATATTCTAGGAAAAATATCGCCAGAAAAAATATCCCCGGAAAAAAAATCCGCAGGAAAAAACCACTACTCACTTTTAGCTTACTTATTTTTTTTTTTTGTATTACCTACCAAACTCATATAATGTGCACGATACAATGCTTGCTGATCAACACAGCTCAAATAATCAGTGAGAAGGATGGAACAACAGATACCCGCATTCAGTCAGACAAAAGTCTATAATAAACAAAAACGGAACGTTAAATGTTTAGAGTAAGGGTCTAGGTGTAAAATTTTGTCAGTAGAGGCTGGTAAGCATTAGACCCTTACTACCCGGTGGTTAGCTTAGTTCTAGTCTATTGGATAGATCGTGTGTCTGAACGGTTGTAGCAGGTTTTCTTTGTTCTTAGAATATTGTTATGGAAATTTAAGAGCACAATTTTCTTGTGACGATTCGGCATTTTGTCTTTTGCTGCTTTAGATTTTTTTTATTATATTTCGTAGATTTATGGCAGAGGATAACCAAATTAATGCTCCCTGCTGCGAATATGCTGTCTTGTTACTAAATCGAAAAATAATTTTCAACATAACGCAAAGCAGGAAACGTATACCATACTACAACTGGATCATCACACGGGTCTTTGTAGGAGGATTTACAGTTTTTTGCCAAAATTTATTTATTGCTGACCACCGGGTAGTAAGGGTCTAATGCTTACCAGCCTCTACTGACAAAATTGTACACCTATACCCTGACTGTCAAAGCTTGTCCGTGTTCCTTCTAGGTTTTGACTTTTAGACCCTTACCCTAAACATTTAACGTTCCGTTTTTGTTTATTAATTCGTGTTACTTTTAGAATTGCAGCTAAACTGTAAAACAGTGCAGTTGATGGTCAAATTTGATAGTTTAACACAGAGACCCTAGGCTGACCCTTACTAACACTGGCTATCACCAGTGTTAATAATAGAAACAATTTTTTTAATCTACAGTCTACGTCTTGCAGCTGGGTTTTGCTAATTGGCATTGTTGCATAATAACAATGTTTAAAACAATGTAAAACAATCAATCTGGTCGTTCAGAGCTCCATAACCCCTGAACAACTTGACCAATTAGAAAATGACTTATGGAAAGGGCACATCTACAGAGCAATACCTGTAAAATGAGCTAAGAACCAGCTTTACAGGACAAATAGTTTGCCCTGTAGAGAGGACAGACGAAAGTATCCCCAGAACAACAACATCATCATCATCATCAAGAAGAAGCAGAACAAGAAGTTGTCTATTTGGCCCCTCTCTGTATCTCGGGTTTGGCTCGACCGAATTTTACAGTTTTTGGACTGCAGACAGGCTATGACTAGTCAAGGCTAGATTCCAAATTTGGTTTAAAGATGTGTACTTTTGACGGAGTTATAAGCTCTCAAAGTTGAGAGTTTAATACAGCGATCCTAGGTCGACCCTTACTAACACTGGCTTAATAATTTTAGGACCTTGCAGCCTCAAAATTGGGCAGCCTGCACGAGTGAATGACTTTAGTTACTTTGGTGCAGGCTTCGGGATGATAGTTGAATTATTGTTTCCAAATTGTTTTCGTCGATTGTTTACCGTGGTTACTACAACTACCTGCAACAATGAAGAATCAACTACGAGCTGACGTACGCTAAATCTAGACACACTCTAGTGTTTTGCCGTCAATTAATATATGTTGGCCAAGGTATAGACGGTGCATGGACATAAATATGCAATTCTAATGCTCTTTTTTTTTTTTTACAAAATCGCGAACAATGGACATACACATAATAAACCAGGCCGTACCAGTGACAATAAAAAGAAAGCGAAAAAAGCCAACAAATTAACTGCGAAAAAAAAAAGTTTCGCTGTATATTTCTGTGCTTTCACAGCTGTGAGTTCCATAAGGATATGAATTCTAATGCTTTTTTCTATTGTCGACGTAAGGTACTTTGCCAGAAAATAGCTGCTGGAGACGTCGACGTTACCATCTTTCTCAGTGGGATAGGCCGGGCCTTGGTCAAATATGTATCACCAACTTTGCATGTCAAGGGATCTCGCCGCTTAGGCTTGAGTAACCGGTCCAGACCCGTGCCAGGATTCAGGCGACTGTATAGTTTCGGTTTACGATCCTGATTGTGTCGCTGTGTAAGCATGAACTGGCGACGCCCGGTGCTATGGCCCATAGTAACCAGAAGTGTACTTGGTGGTGCCTTGTTGAATCCCCGCTTAGTGTACCCTCCACTCCTTTTGTCCCATTTTGCAAAAACCTTGCCTGAAATTGCTTGGCAAGATTAACTCATCCAATTTTTAGCACAGTGGAATGCTTAAAATTTTATCCTTTTTCCCCTAACTTGTACAACTTAGTTTCTTTTTTTTTTTCCTTTCTATTCGATAATAAGCTTTCCATTTCAAAGCTTATGGATTCATTGCCCGAACAATTCACTACGTCTTGAGACTTCAATAACGTGGTAACTTTTGTTGTTGTTAAATCGAATGTACTTTTAGTTTATTATACATCCTATGTTATATGTCCTATATTACTGCATTGTGGTTCATCTGTCAAGAATCCTTTTAGAATTTATTTCCACTTTTTAAGTGTAACGTACACAGCTTACGTCAGATTGTAATTTTAATTTTTTTTTTGTTCTCCCCTTCCTTTTAGTCTCAGCCTTCGACGTCCCTTCTGAGACCAGAAACCCAAAATTGTCTCCGTTTCACGGCATTTCAGTCGCCAATTTGGGGTTTCTTGAAGGGCCGCCATCTTTTTTTTTTTCATCCCAAGATTTCCCATTCAGAGATTTTTCCTGTAACGGTTTAACAACGACTTGGTTTACCACTTTGCCGGAGAAATTTAGAATTTCTTCACAACTACCTGATTATGAGAATTTTTTTTTTTTTTTGGTTGGAAAAGTAACTTTTTCTTGTGTGCAAAACGGCGCCAAGATTATTTAGCTTTTATAAGTTCATTTAATTCTTTAAACGACACTCGTTTGGTGCATATAAGAGGCTACTTTCCGAGGGCTTGAGGTGAACTTATTTACAATTTTATCTGTGTCACACTTGACCCTTAGCCAATGTGTCCTTGAAATTTATACCAATTTCTACGTGGCATTTAAAAAAAAAACTTTGGTTAGCGGAGTCGAACCCTTTTCTTATTTTGCACCGCATCAAAACGTAGTGAAATCTGATAACCTAGGAATGTAAAATTCTTTTTTTAAAGTGTATATGATTGTGGACTGGAGGACCTGGTGCCGCCCCCTAGGTAAATCATTTAGGTTATCTCTTTTATCGTATTTTTTTGACGCTGTAGTTAATTCTGAAATGTATATCTACATCACATTTTTCGATTATGATATAACTTATGTTAAACAATTTGTCGTTGCTGCACCAGACCACCTCCAGTTCAACCAGTTTTTCTCACCTTACCACACGTTTAATACCTACAAATTTTCTTTTTTATGTCAAAATTTCTTGTACGACCGCTGAATGGGGTCAGCGGATTATTCTTCCCCCGCTCCCAGCTTCTGCAGCACTCGTCCTGTGGCGCTGCCATTATCAAGGTCAGTGGTAGCGACAATACCGATAAAGTTTTGGACTTTCTGCAAGACCAACTCATTATTACCAACAATTCGGCCATGTTAAAACCATTTTGTGAACCAACTTCATTGTAACAACAGTCCCTTTGCACTATTTGTAACCCACACCATTGTATCAAGGGCAAGGGCGGATCCAGAACGAATCCTTGGAGGGGGCCACAGGATGGTTTTTCTCCTTTTTCGTTCATTTTTGTCGTAATTTAGTACTTTTCCCCTAACAATTTCGGCAGTTTTTCCGAGTTTATTTGTCTTGAAGGGGGCCGCAGCCCCCTCGGCCCCTCCCTTGGATCTGCCTTTGATCAAGGGCATGGAGGTCTAGGTGACTTGATGGCCCGTGCGCCCATGGCTAGGTTCAAGCATTCCAATTTCGACTCCCCAACTGGTCAACACCTCTTTTGGGACCTCAACTTAGAAATTGCCCCCCGAAATTCACCAAATTTGCCATGCCCAGAAACCTAAGGCTGTAGCCCTCAAGTCACAAGCCACCTAGCCCCGTGTATCGAGGCGAGCAAATGCAACATCTTTACGAAACTGGACCACTGCGTTGGCTGGCTTTCTAACATCATGTGAATGAACATCATTAGGCTAATTCTCCGTTAGGCTGAAGCGAGGGTATCAAGCCTGAATCCCACCTAGTTTCGCTTCAATACTTAAACTGGAATAGCAACATTTTTGTTTTAAAGTAAGGGATTGTAAAGCATTTTTAATTCATCTTACTAAATAAAAAATAGTAAGCTAAAAGTGAATAGTGTTTTTTTTCCGGGGATATTTTTTCTGTGGATATTTTTTCCGGGATATTTTTTTCCGGGATCACCATAAGTAGACCACCAAAAGTTCATCACTTCTCCCGAGGGGTCCGACAAGCGTGCATCACCACCCTATTGGTGTACAGGTGGAAATCATTTGTAAATAAATCAGTACATTAATAAATCACTCGTAAATCAAGAGGAAATCACTAAATCGTGTAAATCAGTAACTCATCCTAAATTAGGAAGTCGATGTAAATATGTAAATCACTATCAACATTAATCAGTAAATCGCCATAAATCATTCAATGAAGGGTAAATGAATAAATCAAAGTATGCCAGAAAATCAGTAAATCAAGCACGCAAATTCAAGCCAAGCCTTTATCGAACCTCTCGCAAGGCCGTAGCAAAAGGTACTTGGTTGGGGGAGGGCTTTCATTTTGCCAACTGGTTAAAAAAAATGACAGTATTGTTACCAGTAAAGTACTTTTTAGGGGTTCCGGCAAACTCAGCTAGGGGGTGTGGGGGAGCGCTGTAAGTTTCTTCAGTGGGGTCTGGGGCGGAGCCCCTGAAGCTGAAGCATTTTACACTATTTTAGTGCTTGTTTCTGACCTCCAGTGATCACAGAAGCAACAAATTGTCAAGTAAATTTTGGTGATTTTTTTAATTCATTCTTTAGGATGGCAGGTTTCGTAAAAATTTTATTGTGACCTATCACGTTTTTTTCAGATATTTTTTTTCCAATTTAAATTAAACCGATTTCAGTTTAAAATTATATAAACAGACCAGCTGGCCATAGGCGATTGGTGGTTGGCTTAATTGTACATTTTGGACCTTTAGGCTAAAATGAATGACAATGACTCCTGTGCGCAAGCATGGGTAGCAGGGGAGGGATCAGGGATGCAGAATATTTTTTTAAAATGGACTATCGAAAGGTGAAATATAATGAAATCTTTTTCTCAGTTTTATCCCTAACATGGATAAACTAGAGGGGTAGTATTGTAAAATAAACTTTCACATTTTAAAACAAAAACATGCTCCAGTTTTAAAATAATGCAGCGTGGAACGGACGAAAGAAATGGCGAAACCCTTACCTCAGTTTTGTCCAAAACAACTTGAGGTATTATTAGAGAAAAGCTTCCACATTCGATATTATAGTAAATAAAACCTATACTTGCAGTAATGGTACTAATAGCTTCAAAACCTAGTAAACACTTATAGCGTGGGGAGCCCCCAAAAGCTGAGCCGTTTTTGGAAATTTTGACTGCTGAAAGTGCCATTTTTGAGGTCCAAAAATTACTTTTTCTTCCAGTTGGTCAGTGTGTTTTTTACCACCTCCCTTTTAACGGGATCTGAACAATTTATGACCCTCCCCCTTGAGAGGATCCAAAACTTCATGACTTCCCCTGTCCTCCGGCCTCCCCCAGCGCTAAATAATTACCGGTCTCTTAGGATTTCGTGGCCTTTGGGTCGCTTTTGTCCTTTAATATTATGAACTCTGATCATGAAATTTTGGACCTTCGCAGTTCGAAATTGTTTTAAATATTTAACAAGTTTGATCTGAAAAATGTGTTTGTTTCTGCATTAATACAAATTCTAATTTAGTAGCGATAGGTGAACAGAAAAAGGACAACAGAAAATCAAACAGCTGATTCAATTTTTCCAACTCGGTTTTTGATTTTGCCAACGGTACCCATCAGTGTTCATGAAGTACGGCCTTACTTCACTTGCTGTTTTAACTAAAACCAAGGCACTGATAGGCTGGCAGACGAACTAGTAAATCAAATAGGCAACTCTGCATTAATTTTTTAGATTTTATTCGATATCACAACTTCAGACGGCGATAACTTGGCAGAAGTCCTTACCAAGTTTTGTTTTATGCAGCGTTTGTTGATGTTTCTGCTTTACCTAAGAAACTTTTTAAATCCTGGAAGTGATGTTGTGTTTTGTTATATTAATATGTCAGTAATTTTCTACCCTCCTAAAATACCAGTTACGAGTTGCTCCACGCTGAAACCCCTTCTGAGCGACACTGTCTAGCAGAAGAAGTAAAATAGCCAACTCGGTTTTTAGTTTTGCCAACTGTGTACGATTTTCGCGAAGTTAATTGTTATCCACCCAAAACCAAAACTGGTAGAAAACCCCCCCAAGTTTCCAAAAAAGACCAGTCTTTGAAAGTAATGATATCATTTCACCAGGGAAAGGCCGCCAAGGTTAATCCTATTAGCCAAGTTAATTGCACATACTAATACTTCGAAAGTTAAATGAAAACTAGAAGATTGCTACTAGCGGTAGCAATCTTCAAGTTTTCATTTAACGTCCAAAGTATTATTCGGTGCGGTTAACTTGGCAAATAGGATTAACCTTGGCGGCCTTTCCCTGGTGAAATGATATCATTACTTTCAAAGGCTGATCGCTTTTGGAAACTTAACGGTTTTTTCTACCAGTTTGGGTTTTGGGTGGATATCACAACTTTCATAGGACTGTGAACGTACAGAAGGTTACACCGTCTTATCTTCAACTGTACAGTACCTTTTTTTCTGGAGGATTTGATATCTGTAAATTTTCACATTGATAATTTTCAAATTTACCATTGTGAATTAGCCGTTTGATTAGCCAAATTGACATGGCTTAGTTTTTGTACGAGCATTTGTCACATGCTTGCGTTTCTTCAGTCCCATTTTTGAAGACACTGGCTAACAATCTCTGAAATCGTTCGCTTCGCTCACTCAATCAGCTCATGCCCTTTAGTTGTTTTGTTTATCCTTGTACCTTCCCCTTACTTTTTCAATATTTCGGCAGCATTAGGATTTATTCACGACATGACAAGCTACGCTTTTAGTTGCTTGCAGTTGATAGGCACATGTAACTTAGGACTGTGAACATACAAAAAGCCAGCGCACCATCTTATATTTCGCTCTACCTTTCTTTTTGGAGGTATTTCATGTCTGTAAATAATTAGCCGTTACATCAGCAAAATTGAGAATTTTTTTCGTTTGCTTTTTTCGTTCACATTTAGTCATGCAGAAACCCTCGTTGCTAAAACAGCACAACACGAAGCCTTTATTTTTGGGTTATTAGCAAAACCCATGCTTGGTCATGGATGCTCGTATTGTTGCGTAACCAACATCTAACGTGAATCCTTTTATTCTTACGCAGTCCACGGCAACGTTAATGTTTCCTTATTTTGTCCTTCGTTACAGTTCAGCTTTTATTTTGTTCAGACTTTTACAATCATCCAAGGACTACCAGTGTTGATTGTTCAAGCCATTGTTGCTTGAAATCTTTGGTTGCGACTTGGAAAAGAAACGAAATTTAAATCCCCTTGTGCCGAATTTCAAAACCCTCCCACGCATTTGTCCTGACCTCGACAACCCCCAAACCAACAAAAGGACCATGCTCAGATCACCATGCATCCGTGTGCAAATGTTCAGCTACGTAGGACGTCTCAATTTTGCGCTAGTCATGAGCAAAAAGTCTATGGGATTTAACATGGAAAAAATCTTATTAGCTAGCTAGCCAGCTAGTAACATAGAAACAACGTTATTGACGCATCTTTTTCTCTATGATTGGTGGTCACTCATCTTTTGAATTTTAGTTTTTTTTCTTAATCTCTGACCCTTTCCTTACATTTTCCACAATTTGAAATATTTCCGTCACATTGGGATTTATCCTCAACATACCAAAATATGATTTCAGTTGCTTACAGTTAACATACACATGTCTGCTAGTGAGCTGCCTTTTTATCATTAACAATCAATTTTTTAACAATCGGAAGTCTACAATGGGATGATCTACTGTTACTTGGCGGCGATACACTAGCGTGTGTCTAGATCACGACTTCAAACTCGGTGGGGGATACAGTTTTGTGCATTTTTTGTTTTTATTTTCTACATTATCTGTGATACTTTTAAGTCATGGTGGTGACGTAGCAAACAAAACGTCCAAGTCAATTTTCAATTTCGCCAACTACGCAAATTTTCTCGGAGCTTCTTTTTCCCCACGTGGGTATGAGGAGAGCTGCAGGGAAGCAACCAGAAATGATCTGGGGCAGCGTTTCAGTTACTCCCACGCTACGTTGTTGCGAAAACTGATGAATAAAAAAATGTATTTTAAACTTTACTATCGAACTGACCGAATGATGCTGATAATTAACCAGTAGTCGTGGAAACGGGAATTTTCAGTGAAAATTTATCCGAGTTTGCCAACTCGACAATTCGAATTTGCCAACTGTATGGGTTTCTTGGATGGTTGGGGGAAGGGGCAATCCTTCCCCCCCCCCCCCCCCCCCCCAGTCGCTTCGACCCTGACCTCTCGACTCCTTCCCACAGGTAAAGACAGGAGTTTACCCAGCAGCTATACGGATGTTTTTAAAGTCAGCGGCTTGCGAGTCGCTTGGCCGCGGGGAACGCTTTTCCATTGAAATAACAAACACGCAGCGTTTCCGCTTGCAAGCGAGTCGCAAGCCGCTGACTTTAAAAACATCCCTTATCCAACACCACCCTTACATAATACGGAAGGATGGAAACTTTCGGATTTCGAAAGCGAAACTCTGAACGAAATTCAGTAAACGAACTTTGACATAAGCTACTATCCACTTTAGACTTTAGACAGCATTTCAAACAATTTCTATACTTGTGGATTAAAATAATTATAACAGGTAACTTCATTTAAAAATAATAATTAACAATTAGATTTTCGTTTTGAACTGCTACTACGACGCTTCAAGATGGCGGCTTCCATGACCTAAGACCTAAATTGGCGTTTCGAGTGGAAGATGAGGTAAGTTAGAAGGAATAACGTTCTTGTCATAGATTTTTAAATGTTTTGATGGATTCGGTTATAGGTTGCAGTACTACATCCATTCTTTCATGTGTAATATTAATCTTTAATATACGGTGATCTCTTGATCGGACGACGTCTGATCGGATTTCATAATTGTTGGACTTTGATTGGGAAGATAAATTGAACATTTTTTCTACCTATTGCCAAGTAGAACGTCGAACAAATAAAGAATATAGGCGGTTTCTATGTCTGTCTTTGAAGAATTTAAACGCAAGTAGTTATTTTTGTCTTGGCTTAAAAAATGAGTCCATGTGCAATTAAAACTCCGAATTATCAAAAGATTTTTATCACGACACACAAATCATTGTGATGATAATAATTCCAAGGTTATTTTATTGTATTTTTAAGCAGGTCGCATTGAATCCAAGCGTACATAGTCGCGGGGAGTCGAAAAGTTGGAGTGTTGCGACAGCAATTTTAAAGGTATGCTATGGAGGCTAAAAACATATCAAAATATAAATCTACTAACACCTAGTATTATCAAGATTAACTTCAAGTATTACTTCTTCAATAAATTGGCCATTTTCAACTCCCTTTTAGTATTACGTCATTTCTAACTTTACCCCCCCCTCCCTCCCTCCCACCCCGAGACGGGGTGTTTTCCCTGTGTATCCACGGTTTTTCCAGGACTTTTTTTTTCATTTCCACCCCTTTTACTGGGATAACGGTGCTTACATCATCAACTGGCCACCCCTTTCCCCCTCTTCAACAATTGTCACCAGTAGGCGAAACCCCCCCCCCCCTTCCACATACAAAAGGCTAAAATCTTATTTAGCCTACATAAATAAAGAATAAATCGCATCGTAAAGGTAAATGAAGCACAAAAAAACCTTGTAATTTAGAGATACTGAAAGCATATATGAACAACAAAAAATCCTCCCCTTCCCACCCAAATCTTCCATTTACTGTAATAGCACACAGTAGCTTAAGGGCCAAAATGTGTTGGGGATGGGGGAGAGCCCTACTACGATCAGTTTCCTGGGTTGAATCCTCAAGTTTGCCCGTGCCATTACTAAACTTACCATAATTTCATGTGTATAACCTGCCCTTAAGATAACCTGCACTGCCTAAAAATAACCCAATACTGTAAACAGACTTTTATAACTCAAAGGTATATGTATTCCAGAAATACTTAAAAAATATTCTAATAGAAAAATTTGTTGAAATAGGCTAAAAGAAAGTAAGATAATAGCCTACTTACAATTAAATCCAAACTTTAATTGTTACACTTCAAAACAAACGGAAAAAAACAATGAAAATGCTTTTGTAAGACTGAAAATGATGTCTCATCCTCGAAGTAGCCGCAGCCTGATTATGCCGTTGATTACGTAGTTAAGCATGCATATTTAACTGCCGCTGGCGTGTACCAAAAGTGTCGTTTTATTATCCACTGATTACGCACCTAAAATTACTCAGTTGAAATGTAGCACCAAAACTGTTCAAGTCGTTAGCACACAGTTTTGGTGTTGTGTTTTGACTGACAGTAATTTTAATTATGAACATCAACCAAAGTTTTTTTTGCCGAACCATCGGTTTTTCGACTGATTATAGTAAACATGCATATTTAACTGCTGCTAACGTGTACCAAAAGTTTCATTTATTATGCAAGATGTAGATTTTTTTTAATTCCACAAAAAAAAATATCCGTGTATGACAAAGCTCTCGTCTAATCCGCAGGCCCGATTTTTTTTAAAAAACCCGTGGATTATTCACGTGAAATTAAAGGGCAATTACATCCATTTTAACATGCATGTTTAACTTTTGGATCACTTACACAATAACTAAACACAAGAATTGCGGTAAGAATACGTTACTTACGTCCGATATAACAATTTAATTACTGCATCACCAAAACACGACACGGAGATCGCCATTGTTTTGCTGGAACGCTCAGAAATTAATGCCGACAGATGTCACTTTTCGATTTCGACACGCAGCCGAGTTAGATAGCTGTATTGACTGTGAGGAGCTCAAGCGTCTGACGAGTGGCCAGCTAAGGCCGTCAGACACTTGAGCGCCTCACAGTCAATGCAGCTATCTCAATCGGCTGCGTGTCGAAATCGAAGAGATCCATCTGTCGGCATTAATTTCTGCGCGTTCCAGCAAAACAATGGCGACCTCCATGTCGTGTTTTGGTGATGCTGTAATTAAATTGTTATATCGGATGTACGTAACGTATTCGTACCGCAATTCTTGTGTTTAGTTATTGTGTAAGTGATCCAACCGTCAAACATACATGTCAAAATGGATGTAATTGCCCTTTAAGTTAACTTTGTGCTTGAAATGTCCACCCGCTAATTTCAAAATTGAAGTTCCCAGTAACACTTACGTTTAAAGCAATATTCTTACAGTATTCACTACATACTGGCAGGTAGCATGGCATTTTGTTGGTGGCTAATTAAGTTAGCCTGGTTACCAAAGCATTTAGCTTCATCGAAGGAACACAATGAACCCAACTTTTCCGTTTCGATTTTCTCTCTTTCCACTTCTTTAACCAAAACTTTTAACCCTAACCCGTAAGTCACATATGTCACTTGTGTCAGTCGCAGAACTGGAACTGACATTGTCTTGGTTTGGAGACGACCATATAACCACTGGACTGTATTCACATGCTTTGTTCAGCGGACCCTTCATAAAGCTCGCGCTACGTCTTGGAATGTGTTTTTTTATCGAGAAATGGTACACTGATGCTGATTGGATGGCTTTTGTGAGAGAAAGTTACGATGGTTCAACACACATTTCTGATACGTTCGCATACTATGCAGGTACAAGCGAGTGTTCCTTTCTAATCAAAGATATAATCTATATGTACCAAACAAAAGAATCGTTCTTTCTCTGAATATATGTTGAGAATTTTGTGTGGCCAAAGTTTTTTTTAAGTAACTAGTTTTTATTGTGTGATTTTGCTCAAGGTTGACTGCGTGAGAACATGGAAGAATATTGAAAAAATAGGATTCTAATAGCCTAGATCTTCGTAATTAAGAAAACGAAAAATTTCAAAGAACACAACACACTGTACTGCAAATTCGACAAACTACTGTACTAAAGCTGATAGAAGTGTCCAGTTGACCGTTCGTCGTCTTCAGGCTGAAGCTGGATCTTATGTGTCAGAAAACGTTTCTCCTCCATCGAGTTGTTTGTTTTGAGCTATGATGTACCTGTTTAAATGTCCCACTTTCCCACTGATCTTTAAAAGGTCATCCAGGAAGCGAGTTGTAGCTTGTTTTCCATTCCTTACTAAGTTGATGTGTGAGCGATAAGTACACGAGGTGGTTGATAAGAAGAAAGGCTGGGGTGCACACACTCACACCCAACACTCGCATACCAACTTGGAAGTGGAAAAAAAGAACGATCATTTCCTGGGTGGCCTTTAAAGATCAGTGGGAGAGAGCGCGAAATTCAAACGTGTACATCGCTGCTCAAAACGAACAACTCGATGTAGGAGGACCAAGATCCTGACTGAAGAAGACGAACAATCAACTGGACACTTCCATCATCTGTTGTGCAGTGGTTCGTCGAAAATTCACAGCAAAGTGTATTTTGTACTGAACTTTGAAATTTTGCATTTTCTTAACTACTATATCTTCCATATTTCAAAGTAAATCGCCTCATGGCACATTCTCAATCAGTTTTCGAATCGTGTGCTTAATTTCAGATGAGTTGATGAGAAGTGACTTGTGTTCATTCGTTGTGGTGAGCCGAAGTCATGTTGGCTAAAGAGGATGTGTCCTCTAAGAAGAAGGTAGGAGCAGAGGTGCGCCTCAATGGGGCTCTTGACACCACTAGAGTAAGTTAGTCATACTTTTCTATTTATCAGCAGAGATTTAACAAACTGGTATAATACAAATACATTTCTTTTAAGAAGGTTTAAGCTTCCGATGCCTAAACGTGAACAATCCATTATTTGGCAAACCACTCAGTTTTGTATTTAGGCAACTTACTAATGGTTTTATTGAACTCTTTCCCTTTAGTAGTTAATAATAATAGTAGTTAGTAGTAATTATTGGTTGTTAGTGTATATCGAAAATTAACAATGAAGTTATTATTTTGAGAACAAAATTCCTTTTTTAATGGTAGATAATATAAATGGGCCTATTTGCCAATGAATGCAAATTTTGAAATGGTTGAAAGTTTTACCATGAGTGGCATGAAGGAGGAGTCTCCAACACAATGATCTACCCCATATTCCATTGTTCTTACTGAGGCCTTGCACCATACGGCCAGTTTTCTAGCACTGCCAGTGTGATCGATAATTATCGAATTGCTTAAGTTCTGTCAGGTCGATAAAACAAAGGGTTTGATGATTTACCAGCTAGCCATCAGGTCTGGCCAAAGACAAAGAAAAGTTGAAGGTGTTAAAGGGTGCAGAAAAGTAACAGTTGTCGTAAAAAAACTAAAAAGGCAGAGGCAAATGCCGGAAGGCAGGAGCTGGAAGTGTTACGCTTCAGTGTAGAAAGGAGAAAATTAAAGACTATTTCTGACTTAGCTAATAAGTCAATAAAAAAAGAAAAAAAGTTGGCCCAATGAGCAAATCTTGGGTGTCACGTGACTTACTGGTCTGTTTATCTGGTTGCATTTGAATTTTTGAGGACTGAATAGGCCTATTCCTTATTTTTCTAGTCAGTGTTACAATTTTTGAAATGGTCACGGCCTTGTATCCTTTACATATGTATAATAAACGTGGTACTTTTTTTTTGTAAAAGTTTAACTGGTGAGAATTTTGTGTTTTTGCCCTATCTTTGTCACTGCTGCATGCATTTGTTGTTTTTTAATAATTCGGTCCAAATACTTGTTGCTAGGTCTTATTTGCTGTATATTTGATCGATATTTTTACGCTAGAAAGATCACTAATTCGAAATTTGCATGCGTAGGACCGCTGGCAGTACTGCAGTTATCAAACTAGTGAGTGTCTTTAATTTTGTGGAAAACGTAGTTAAAAAAAACCGCTGTGTATAGGTTTTCATCTAATAAATATGTGTAATAAATATCCTTTTGTGCTGTGTATAGTCCAAGCATGTGTCAATGGACTCAAGAACAAGTATTTAAACGAACTTAAAACGAGGAAGGCATTTTGCTTCTCGAGCTAAGGCCTACTGGAGTATAAATGGCATGTCTTGCTTCCTGACCCTATGCCAGTTCTCGTATGTGCCAGGCAGTTAAAACCTCTTAGCAATGCTTTGCTAAAATACGATTATGGCGATGTTAAATCGACTAGTTTGGAGTCAGGAGCTGAAACCTGCTATTTCTCTCCCAGATGGCCTTGTTCAAGCGGTGGAATACAAAGGGAGAGTTACAACGTGTATACTCCCATGCCATGCTGTGTACAGCATTTATTCTCTCTGGTTTTACTGCATTAAGCTTGATTGGAAAATCGGAAGCACACATTTCTTTCAGAACTGGTAAAAAAAATATATATATATATCTTCCGATTTCAGCTGTCCAATGAAAAGAAGTTGGCAACGTCTTTTATGGCAGGAGCAGCTGCTGGGGCTTTAGCTAAAACTTCCATTGCACCTTTGGATAGAACTAAGATTAATTTTCAAAGTAAGTATGAACATTTTTAGCTTTTAGTGTAAGTTATAAATCTAAAATGAGAGCCAGGTAGTATTTATTGCTCTTTTTTTTTTTATTAAGGTTTAACTTAATTATATAACCCTGCTTGATATACAAACATAATTTCTGAATTGGTAAGGGAATTTGATGGTGCGAGGGATACCGCCCACCGTTATTAGCTAAAATACAATACTTGCTTATAACCTTATTCTGAAGAAGTTAAAATAAAATACTTGCTTGTAACCTTATTCTGATGAAGTTAAAATAAAATACTTGCTTGTAACCTTATTCTGATGAAGTTAAAATAAAATATTTGCTTGTAACCTTATTCTGATGAAGTTAAAATAAAATACTTGCTTGTAACCTTATTCTGGTGAAGTTAAAATAAAATATTTGCTTGTAACCTTATTCTGATGAAGTTAAAATAAAATACTTGCTTGTAACCTTATTCTGATGAAGTTAAAATACATTAAGCTCACCTCTTACTCAGCTCTAAGCTTTAAAGCTGTGGCTGGTGCAAGATCATGAAAAGCGTGATGCAATGGTAGCATCCAGAAATTCCAAGAAAACTTCCACAATTCTGCTTCTGGAAAATCAGTATCATTTACAAATTACTTCAGTTCCTCCCAAACTTGCATAATGGGAACTCCCTTTTGATTCTCCCATCCCATCCCCAGACCCTTTGGCAGGATGTGGTGTGATTGCCTCACAGAGTCACGCCACGCCACATGCGACGGTTCTTTCAAGTTAAAAACCTAGCATACAAGCCAACTAAATGAAAAAGAAGTATATTTTGAAATAAATAACTTGGGTATCATTTCGGCACCATTAAGAGGTCCAACCAGCTATAGTATGCTTTCACATCTGTTTGATCGTAACTTTGAATTTCCAGCTGTGATGCTGTAACTTTGTGAACAAAAGTACTATCAACATTTTTTAATGCCCCTACGTCGTCCTTTTCGTATATGATGGTTTGGTTAAGTAAATTTTAGTTTTAACCTTTTATGAAGTATATATTAAATGGCCGATGGGCTCATTTTATTTGGTTCAATACGAACAATTTGTGGGAATACATACGCTTTAAACCAGTGTGGAAATCTAACCTGACATTGCAAAATTAGAATTTTCGATTGTATAGTTATAGTCCGTAATCTACAACCTTCTTTAGGCAACTTGCAAGAACTTGCACTACCAGTTATTTACATTATGTACAACATTGAATCTCACAGTGCGTCGTTATCTTAGTGGGGAACTGTGCCTATGCTGCTGCCTCTGCTTGCTCTGTGAGCGGAGGTGTAAGCATTGTTTTCCAACTAGAGTTGAAGTTTGTGGTGAGAGCAGGGGTGTGTATCTACATGATCTCGTGTGACGCAGAATGCTGAATGGTCATCCAAGGGACGTTGCTTCGAAAATTCTAGATTTTTTAAAAAATATGCATACACGTGATACTGTGATAGTTCAGAGAATTCGAAAAATTCATGACGACATCAACGCTCAATCTCACAACAGGGAAATCAGTCAATTTCACAAATTCATCATTCGCAGAATCCTCCTCACTGTGTTACTTATGGGATGTCCCTTTCTGCTTTCGGCACCTTTATTCCCCCCTCATTTGCATCAAATTACACTCTAATTTATGCAATTTTTTTGTCACTTCCGGTTGGGTCACTCACTGCTTCCCTGCCCTGCCATTGTCTTTTTTGCTGTGGCACAAGGTGGTTGTGTGTGTACGATTGCAAGAAATATTTACAACAGTAAAGGAGGATTATTGGACAATGCCTAGGGAACAGAAGCAAAAGCTACCTAAGACTGTGAGAGTCAATTACCAAGCTGATGGCGACGGAGGACGAACGACTCCGGTAAACGAGGCCGTGAGTAGCGAGCTGGAAAAGACGGGAGAAAATGGCGGTGCCTAACGCAGCTGAGAGCCCGGAACCATTAATCCCGCGGGGAAGTTTGGCGGGTTCGATTTCTGCATTACCTAATAAATTAATCGGTGCTGAAATGCAAGTGGCATTGCGAAACGCATTACAAACGGCGAATGGGCCGGTGAATGATTTATGTGAAAATGATAGAAAGAATGAGTGGTCAGAACGGGACCAGTATTTTCCGATACCCACAGGCTGGGAACGGGATCAAAACTCTTATTACAAAAATAATTATGCTCAGCCTAGACAGGCAGATGACAAGCAAGGGCCTTTCGAAAACGAAAATCAGATTAATTACGGCGATGACACCGAAATTGGTGCTAGTTGTTTGAATCTGGGAGCTTGGCATGGCTCCGAGTGGTGGTAGGCCCGGACGGGGCGGGGCCGCCGCTGCCAGGGCAGCGACCGGCGTGGAGTTTTCTCTATTTACTTTGTGTGCGCCTGAACCTACACTGCTTGAGACGCCCTCCCAGGGAAGGTGCCGATGTGTGCAGGACAATAGACTTTCACAAGATGTGTGCACGTTGTCAGAGACGGCCAAGGAAATTGTGGAAGCAGATATTGCGACGTCGACTAGGAGGCTGTATCTGGGTAAGTGGTCACGTTGGGTGCAGTGGTGCGGCACAAGAGGGGTAGATCCCGTGGCTGCGCCTATCGTAGTTTGTGTAAATTTTTTGGCTGAGTTGTTTGCAGAGGGTTTGCTGTACAGAACTGTCCTGGGTTATGTAGCTACGTTGTCTAAATTTCATGAGGGACGGTACGGGGTTCCCCTGTCGCAGCAGTTGTTGGTTAAGCGGTTCGTCAAGGGCATGTTCCAGAAACACCCACCGTTGCCTAAGTATGTAGTAATCTGGGACTTAGCAGACGTAGCCAGTTATTTACGAACGTTGCACCCGCCGAAGCGTCTGAGCCTTAAATTGTTATCTTACAAGTTGGCTATGCTGCTCGCCATAGCCGCGGGGAATAGGGCCAGCAAGTTGACACGGTTGAGTTTAGAATGGTGTGACATCAACAATCGAGATGCCGTGTTTGTGGTGCGGGAACACAAGACGGCTCGTATGGGTGTACAGTGGCTAATCCAGAATCTCCACCGGCTTGAAGAGCATCAGCTGGATGCGATCCGGTACCGTGGAGGCGTACATACACCGGACTTGTAAATTGCGTGATGAACTTTTTCGAGCAACGGGTACACAGCGAAGTGGGCTATTCCTGTCTTATGTCAAGCTGCTCCACCCGGTGTCGGCGCCGACGCTGGCGCGTTGTTTGTGTGGAGTGTTGACATCGGCGGGAGTGTCCGTGTTTAGTAATAATTACAATAGGGAGCTAGGACTGGGATTGGCCGGTCAGGTGCTCCAGCGTATGCAGATGAAGGGGCTGATATCATAATTCGTAAGTAGGCTGGCCCCGCGCCACATTTTCTAATTTGGGTTTCCGATAAGTAACACAGTTAGGAGGATTCTGCGAATGAGAAATGAAGATTCTACCAGAAAACTTGTTCTCGCAAGGAGAATCAAAGTTCTCAGAGTGGAATCCGACAAAACTGTGTTAGTTTTATTTCCCACCGCCTCCTCTGACGCGGGTTACCTGAGCCAGCCACCAAAAAGGAAAGTGGATTGGCAGGGCTGGGAAGCAGTGAGTGACGCGACCGGAAGTGACGCAAAAATTGCATAAATTAGAGTGTAATTTGATGCAAATGAGGGGGAATAAAGGTGCCGAAAGCAGAAAGGGACATCCCATAAGTAACACAGTTTCATTGGATTCCACTCTGAGAACTTCGATTCTCCTTGCGAGAACAAGTTCTCTGGTAGAATCTCCATTTTTCTACAGTTTTGTTGGAGGTAGATGGAAACTTCTCCCAACTGTCTTCATCAGGTTTAGTTAGGTGCTTTTTTGGTTACATTCAAAGGACGCGCATTGCAGACTACAGAAGCAAGTAGGATGTAATCCAAAAAAGCATCGAAGGGCTTCAAACTAAGCCTGATGAAGGCAGTTAGGAGAAGTTTCCATCTACCTCCAACAAAAGCTGTCGAAAATTTGCGAAATTGACCGATTTCCGTGTTGTGAGTATGAGCGTTGTTGTCGTCGTGAATTTTTCAAATCTTGGATTGTAATTATCTCGAGCGCACGGAGGTGTTCTCCTTTGCTAGAATTCAATTTTAGCAGCACATATGCTATCATTCAATCAATAGCATATTGTGCCTTGGCATTGCAGAGTAGCGCTCTATTCTTTTTGCTTTTCTGAAATGGTGTGCAGGTGTTCTTGCAGGCATAGGCCCTCAGGCTAATTACTTCTGCAAGGGGTGGACCAGTCCCCAACTGGACTGGTTCCTCACCTCAAGGCTCTGTAAATAAGTGTGGAGCAAGCACACCTTGTGCCAATACTATTTAGTTCACTGAGAAAATCTGAGAAGCACAGTTCGAAGGAAAGGTGCCTTAACTTGACGTGTTGGTATCCAGACACAGTTCCATGCCACAATGGAAGCCATTTTCCAAACCTAAAACAAACCGATCGCACGATCCCGTACAACTGAACTCCCGAGCTGCCAACTATCGTAAATCATGTATTAAAAGCCCAGTTGAAGCTAAAGCCCACCCCCTAAAATGCTGTAAAGTCAAAATCATGAAATAGTGGAGTTAAAGCCCACCCCTCAAATGGTCGTTTTTCTACGAAAAATTACCTAAAAGTTATATGATGTGAATAGAGATAGTACTGCTTGCTATGTTTACTAGCCCCTTCTCCCTCCCTGTAGTAATAGTGAACTCTTCCTTTAGCTCCTAGCACCTGCCCAAGTACTGGGCATCTATCACCTAAGCCTCCTGCCTTCTTCACAGCAATTAAAAGGATATAAAAATTGGGTCTTCAGACATCGTTCAAAAGCTTCGAATTTTCTGTAATAGATGTCCAGAAAGGTTAGAAAATTGATAATGCTTGATTTAAAGCCCACCCCCTATTTTTGAAAATTAACTGCATAAGCCCATGGGCGTTTAATCCACGATTTACGGTAAACTCAATCCTCAAAAACGAGCTCAAGCGAGTAAAGTACCGTGCCTCCAACCGTGAAGCAGCCGAACGACACTACCAATTCCACAGATAAAAAGTTCCTACTCCTGGGCTACCCAGCAAGGGTGATAAACTAAGCCATCAGCCAAGCAAGGGTGTGGTGCGTGCCGAAGGAACCCCAACTCGAGAATCCTGTCAAAATACTCTACTCGTAATGGCATCCACTGTTTTTACAAAATCCGCTAAAATCAAGACGCTGCTGCAAAGGAACTCTGATCCCTTAAAAAAAAAAAAAAACCCACGCTTGTGCCGAAACCTCCTATCCTCTTCTCCTGAATTATGGCTACCACACCAAGTTGAAAGTGAAGCCCCTACTATGGGACTACAGGCCCAACGGTACACAACCCCCGTCAGCCCTCGGTCCCTAACCCTGCGCCCGATCCAAACTTGAGATTCGACAACCTCAAGCAAAAGCTCTGGTCTATGATGTTCCTTGCACGAAACATCGTAGCCTGCAAGAACACTTGTACATCGTTGCAAAAGGAGACAAAAAAATGGAGTGGCACTCCGTCATGCCAAGACACAACATACTATTGATTGCATGAAGACATGTGTGCTGCTAAAATCTAATTCCAGCAAAGGAGCACTGCAATTGATCATTTTCGAAGCAACAAAGTCCCTTTGATAAACATTCAGAAGCCTATTTTACAGGAGATTGTGAAGATAGTCACACCTGCTCTGCTCTCGCCATGAACCTCAACTCAAGTTGGAAAGCTGTGCTCGTACCTCTGCCCACAGGGCAAGCAGAGGGCAGCACCATCACCACTGCTCCCCAATAAGAGGATGACGCACCGTAAGATTCTAAATGTTAATAACTGGTAATGCAAGTTCTTGCAAGCTACCTGAAGCAGGTTATAGATTGTGGACTACGGTATACCAAATTACACAACCGTAAGGCCATGCAAAGGTAATTGTTTGGTTTACAGGCACGTGCGGGTGCCTTAAATTATTGCGGATCAAAATTTTTTGTCTGTATCTTGGTCGAACCGCTAAAATTCATATTTGTGCAAAATTTTGACCGTTTTTGACATTCCAGTATACCATTTTAACCGGTTCAAAAGAGCTTTTCAATAGTGCAAATTTCAAACCTCTAGCTCAAACCACAAAGAAGTTATTTGGCAAAAACTAAAATATTTTTAATACTAGACGACATAAATAAAATATTATCAGAACATTATACTTTTTTAGGCTGACTGCATACTCGTTCAGCTTTGAGCTAGGTACATGTCAAAGAAATGTGAGCAGTTAATAAAATAAAAAATAAAATACCTGGTTGCCTGGTGCTTCAATTTGCATCCTTGCCCGTAAACCAAACAATTTTTTTTGCATGGCCTAAATTCTCATTTTTTCAACATCAAATATGAGAAATGTTTTGGCAAATGGTAATGGCACTTGGTTTATTCATAGTGACACGATTGTTTAAACTCTTGTCTCCCCTTTTTTTTAAATGCTAAATAATGTTCACCCAATTGTCTTCCTCAGTTCAAAACGTCAGATTTTCTGCCAAAAGTGCCATGAGGTTTTTGGTACAAACCTTTAAAAATGAAGGCTTCTTCAGTTTATGGCGAGGCAACTCTGCAACCATGGCTCGTATTATTCCCTATGCTGCTATCCAGTTTTCGGCTCACGAGCAGTGGAAGACATTTCTCCAAGTGGATGTAGAAAGGTAAGTCGGGTCACTAGCCCTTTCCATAACAGAGTGCAGACCTGCTCAAGAAGGGGGGGAAATATATATATATATATATATATATATATATATATATATATATATATAAATTCAGCACACAAAAAGCGAACTTGGTAAGGATTTCATGGGCATCTGGTGGGTTATGGACTTGTATTCCCAGTCAAAAGAATGCAGGATCAAAAAGCATTGGTAACATGTACACACAAGGAATTTAGAAAAACATGCACTCGAACAAGTTCTGTAATGGAAGCTCAGAACTGCGATATATTAAAACATTATGCTACAATAACCACGCAATTAGCTACAATGGCTTGGGTGTACCTTTCACTACCGAAGTCAGGTAGAGTGAAATACTACCTATCACTTTTACCTTAATTTTTAGAAATTATTCTGAATTTAGTATTTTTGCTATCATCATACAGGAAGTTTTCGTGCTCATACGTACGTTGCCTCTCAAACTTTAAGATTAACTCCACTCAAAACCTTTCGCAGGGTGAACAAATTAGAAAAATTCCAGCTTGGTTGTATGCCGCAACTGCAGCGTAGCTGTGTAAGGGGTTGAATATTTCTGTACAAACATAACTTACTTTTCACTTCCTTCGGAAAATGCTTCCCTTTATTTCTAAGCTAAATATCGTTTATATTTATGTATTCTCAATGCTCATTCATTTCATTACCTCGCCACCGGGTAGTATCACTGCTCATTACCCAGCAGGCCTTGCCACCCATCCCTCATAATCGTTTGAGTACCCGACGAAGCCAGTCAAGTGTTTTTGATCTGCTGCATAAATGGTATCTCAAACCTTCGAAAATGCTGGCCGGGCAAGTTGACCTTATTACTATTGATTTTCATAAGGCATTTGACACTGTTAGCCATTCGTTGTTGCTTTTAAAGCCTGAGGCATATGGGCTAGCCCCTAATGTTCTTCAGTGGATTGCCGATTTTTTGCAATAGCGTAATCACCGTGTTGTGATTAATGGCTTCACTTCTGAAAGTGATGCTGTTGCTTCTGGTGTCCTCACTGTCCTGCAAAACTCTGGTGGGACCTTTTCTTTTTACACTTTTCATTAATGACTTGCCTGATGTTTTGTCGTCTACAGTGTGGATGTTTGCTGATGACTGTTCACTTGACAACGACATTAAAACACCTGAAGACTGTCTGGTATTGCAACATGATCTGGATAGCCTCTCACATTATTATTATTATAAACAAATACTAAGCGAAAGTTAGAAGCTTGTTTCTACATAACACAAAAGAATCAAGGCTTGTGCACAGTGTGATCAAGGCGGCTTTTGAAAGTGTTCACCGTGTTGCAGTTAGTAAAAATGCTTGCAGCTAGTCTATTCCAATCGTTGATGGTGGCCACAGAAAAAAGTTTTTTCTCACTTCTAAACGCACAGAAGGTTTTCTAACTTTGAACGGGTGTCCTTTGGTTCTGGACGCAGTCCATCACTGATAAAGATTCTCTTCTTTGCCTCTGGAAAATAGCTTAAAAGTTTCAACAAAGACTCCACGCCTTCTTCGGTTAGCCAAAGTAGTTAAGTTTAGCCTCTTGTAGGGTTCAGGGTAGCTTAGTGCGTCGTACTTGGTGAGCCTTTTGGTCGCTCGCCGTTAACTTTTCTCAGTACTTAGATGTCCCTCTGCAGCCATGGAAGCCAGCTCATGTTTGCATATTCCACGATGGGCCTGATAACACTTTTGTAGAGAAAGCAAAAGGAATCGGCATCTATTTTTGGAAAGCTATGCCCAACCAGTCCGATGACTTTAAAGGCCGTAGCAGCAGCCGTAGCACACTGTTTTGACACACTAAGATTCTCTTTCACCCAGACGCCGAGGTCCTTCTCTTCAGCCAGAGATCCCAGAAGTTTGTTATTGATGTAGTACTGGTGCCTCGGGTTATTATGACCAACATGTAAAACATGGCACTTTGCAGGGTTAAGTTGGAGTTGGAGATCTTTACAATTCCTCTCCAGGATATGGATATCTCCCTTGGAGTTCATGGCAGTTAGCGATAGTAGGCACAGGCCTGTAAAGCTTGACCTCATCCACAAATTTGGGCGAATTAGAGGAGATGCCAGCCGTGATGTTGCTAGTGTACAAGGCGAAAACCGTGGGCCCCACAACAGTACCCTGTACAACACCGTCCGTCTATTCAGAATGGTAGCCTTCAACAACAACACGTTGCCTACGGCCTTAGAAGAATGCCGAGATAAAGTTAATAATTTCAGGTGGCAGACCAATATTAAGGTGTACGGAGAAGTGTACTGTAATCCACGCTGCCAAAAGCATCGCTGATGTCAGTGTAGATAATGTCAACAGGCATACCGTTGTCAATAAAAGTTGTCCAACCGTTCCTGGCATCAAGATGGTTCGTGGCACAAGACCTTCCTTTGGCAAACCCATATTGCTCTATATCAGAGAAGCCACTGTTTTGCAATTCATCATCGATCAAACTGTGGTTTGTGTCCTTTCACAAACCTTAGCAGCAACAAAGGTAAGGCTAATTGGCTGATAATTTGCGGTATCGGTTTTAGACCCTTTTTTGTAAATAGGCTTAATTATAGTTGATGTGTATGGTCTTTTTTATTTCTGGAAGAAGAAATAAAAACGTTCCAAGAGAAAATATCATGATCACTATTTCCCAGAGGGGCAGAGCGATAAACATTAGAGACAGGGCAGTCATCTGAAGTAAGAATCAGATCAAGAATGGCTGGCTGTTGGTTAGGAACAGCGCGCGTAGGCCTAACGACATGTTGCTCCCAGCCCTGTTCAAGAATCAGTTCAAGAGGGTTTTGTCAAATTCCTGGGCTCCGGCAGCGAGTGTGTTATCACCCCAATGAATAAAACGTGCGTTAAAGTCTCCGCGAAGAATGCATGGCAACTGGAGATGAAGGCTGCGTAGATAGGTTAAAACCTCGCGATCAGAGTCTTTACCAGTATCTCCACTTCTGTAGCAGCAAACGATGTTGAATGGAGTGGATGCGTGAACCTTGATACACAAAATTTCCAGCCAAGTGTCCTCTACATTCAGAGACAACACTCAAATCAAAAAGGGGCTTAGCAAGGACAACCATCCTTCCATGAATGGACGTAATCTGTCGAGTCAGACAATCTGGTATCCATCAGGAACTAATTCTTTGTCACGTATGGTGAGATTAAGCCAAGTTTCAGTCAATAAGAAGAAGTCGACACTGTGCGAATTCAGATAGCAGAGAAGCTCGTCGGTTTTAGAGTTCAAATCTCTACAGTTGCACATAACAAAGATCATGACATTATAATCGCTGTAAACAACAGCAGGGCAGGGGAATTTATTGCCCTGCCCCCCCTGTTGTTTTTTGCGGATTTGATTTTCATGTCATTGCGCTGAGGCCTTGACAATACCAGGTCAGGCCAGTTTTTGAGGTCCATAACAGCATCAACATAATCAGCTTCCACTTGTAAACAGAAGGAAGTGTAAGTGTTAAACTTTGTGCTTAATTTGATGCAGTTTGGATCCACCCCAATATTGGTCTTCAGGTTGTGTACAACATCATTAATAGTGGTATCCGGTCCCAGGTGGGTAACAAATATTCGTTTTAGTTTATTAAACCGTGGAGAAACAGCCTTTAATAATTTAGGTTCGATACGTTTTTCGATGGTAGGTTGTGGATTTCGGTTAACGAGACGGTTAGCAATATTAGCATGGCACAAAAGTGGAGCTTTGCTGCTATCCACGGCATTTACACGGTTGTAGCATTTTATCTCCTTTTATTTATTTTGTATTCGATCCAGGGGTTGCCAGGTGAGATAATATTGTTGATAACATTGAGATTGGTGAGATAACATTGGTGTGATGTTTGGGATATGAAGAATTAATGCCGCTAAATCTGCAACTATGTGTATCTCTCGTAAAGCGGCTACTGATCATATTCTTTTCCCCTACCGTGTGGGACCAATGGGTGGAACTGAGATTCTTCGTAAATGCGAAACTGGATGTCTGGGTGTTATTCTTGACGATAAATTGACATGGCAAAACCATATCAGTAAAATTGGTGAGGATGCCTCACGAACACTGTGTTTCTCATACAGAGTTCTTTGTGATGTACCACCTAAGGCAGGACTGGTGACTTACAAAACCCTTGTTAGGTCAAAATTAGACTAGGCTGCTAGTGTTTAGGACCCTTACCAGCAAAATGCTCTTAACAAATTGAATCTCTTCAACGTAATGCAGCTAGGCTCATTACTCGCCAATTTAGAACTGACATTTGTGTTACTAAACTGGTTGCTGATTTGGTGTTGTGTACATTGCAAACCCGACGAAGTGAGAGTAGGCTCTGCCTTCTTTTCCGGATCTCTCATGGAAGTACTGTTGTTGGTCCAAACTTATACTTTCATGTACCTTACTACTACAGCCGTGTTGATCGGGTTTTCCAAACGAAAAGGAACTATCTACGTTTCTCGTTTTTCCCACGCACCATCTTCCAGTGGAATGCTCTTTCACCTCATATTGTGGATACTTTGTCCTGTGAGTCCTTTAAAAAGAGGCTTATGATTCTAGAATCACTATTTCATGCAGTGATCATGGATGACTGGTTTTTTGTGTTGTGCATTTTTTTGTTGTTTGTATTTATTATTGTATTGGTTTTTTGATCTGCCTATAAAAGCTGCCCTAATGCTCCGGCGCGGTAGCAAATAAATAAATAAATAATAAATGTTCGTTGACAACCCGACGAGAGACATCCCGTGCATCGGGTAGCTGCGAGCACTGGGCCGTCAGATTCGATAGGCGTCTTGGTCCCAGCTGTACATCTCTGGCATTCTACAGACCCGGGTTCGATCCTGGGCATGGGAAGTGTATATGTACGGGTTTTTCTCAGGTTGTTTCCCCCCCGTTGTACGAGGGTTTCCTCCGGGTACTCCGGTTTCCTCTCTCCTGCGGCAAAAAACAACTGTTTACGATGGTGGTTCCTTCCACTTAACATCTGCCGCTTGGGCCTTCAAAAAGCTGTATAGCTTACTGGCCGACAACGTTTATTCTATTCTATTCTGTTCTATTCTATTCTATCGTTGGTGTACAACATGTCACTTCGTTAATAACCTCTATGAAAGTTTTGTGGTCCATTCGACTTGGAAGTTATTTTGCACAAGTGACATGAGACTGACCAGATAAAAGCTTCCACGACCAAATGAACCGGTAATTTCGCTTCGTCCGACTCTTGTACCATTCCTAAAAATAGTGCCTCGTTCCTTCAGTTCCGCCAACGGCCCCTCAGAGTTTTCATTGAGTAATTCTGTTCCTATTGCAATGTTCCGGGTCAAATTATGCCGATCGTCATTCCTATTCCCATGACTACACCTTCCTCCCCCCCCCCTTCCATGCTCGTTTCTACCCCTCCTGTTGTTTTGGACATTCCTGTGGAGGTAGGAATTTAATTAGTGTTTCCATGGGCACAGTTTTGGGCGAAATTCAGACACTTTGGATGAATTTTAATGTTGTTGTGCTGTATATTGTAAGAGAGTCGCTTGACGGACGCAAAGCGCGAAAAACAAGATGGCGGTTACTACCTTGGCATCGGTGGACCGACACAGTCGCCACAACACGTGATCTATCGATATTGAACTTAGAATTAACTCCAGGAAAGTCTGCGTTGGCAGTTCAGGAGTTCCTTCCTTCATCACCTTTAATCGATGTAACGGCACAACAAAGTTTGACGCTTCGCTTCCTCTTCACCAGACCAATGCGCGTAATTTCGTCACCTCCATGAACATCGCCAAGGCCCATCCGGATAGCGTCGTAATCTCTATCGCGTCTAAATATTCATTGTGCTCAAGCATGAATCTGTAAATAAATCGGTTTCTTTATTAGATAAAAATGTGTAAAATACCATTAAGGTATTCCCGACTGTTGTCGAAGATGGCACGAGCGAAAAGTGCCCAGTTGGCAAAAGTCGAGGCCAGAATAAAGTCGCTAGTGTTAGAAAATATGTGAAAAGTTTAAGAGTGTCGGACGTTATAGTAGGGAATGCTAATCTGCCGCATACCGTAGCAGTTCACCCAGGAGGGGGCAAGGACAAAGCCTCGAATGTGCACTCTGTACGTTGAGTGTGTTCAGACGTAGATCACCTAAACGACACACCACGGCTGTTTACCGTGATGCGCTTATCACGTGACTGGGCTAGTCCACTCAGATGGCCAAAGATCCGCTATTCTCGTTCGTCAGTGGCTAACTCATGATAACATCACGGCAAGCAGCCGTGGATTGTGGTATATGTGTCAAAATCCGAAGGGGGCACACTAATAGTTTGGGCATAGTTTATTCCGGTGACAAAACCCGTACGGCACATGCTTTGTCAAATGAGACGAGTTCACCTATTGCGACGACAAAGCCCCAAGTGTCTCACAATGGTAGTAGTAAGTCAGCGTGTTGCAACAGTATTGGGCTTGTGGAATATTTAGGTGAAAGGAAAGACTCACCACATCGCCACACTTCAGAAATGCCCTTGCACCTCTCTCGTTCTCCCCTGAAGTCGTTGCATGCTAGTAGTTCGCCATGTTGGCACTTTTCCACTTTGTCGCGTAATCATGTAGTCACTTCGTCTCTCATTGCTTTGTTGACAAATCGACACTTCGCCCTTTGGACGTAACGTTGCTGACCCCACTTTGCCATATCGCTACCTCTCCATTGCGTCCTACAGATAATTTGGATAGACGCATCATTGCTTCATCCCTGCCACTTTTTACTGCATCCTCGAGCCTATCTTGTGATCCACTTGATGTTGCGTCTTACACCGACCATGAGTAATCTTAGGTAGGCGTGACCCCTCCCTCATCCCGGTCAGGGGTTTCGACAATCTGATCTCTCGACCGGCCTCTGGTGAAAGATGATTGCAAGTCACTTGATGCTGATAATTATTGGGAAGGAAGTGCTTTTGTTCCCTATAAACTGTTTACCAAGTCCGTACACCACCATTTGCAAAATATGTTTTGTCAGGAGCCTCTGATCATTAATTCATCACGCCCCACTCGCACTACGTTTGCGATTCGAATTCTATGTGTCCTGCCTCTCATCAGCTGCCTCAGTCTCAAGTCGCTTTTCGACAACTTTTAGCCTTTGAAGGGAAATGGCCAATGGCCCCCAAGTACATTCCCTGAAGCCGAGTATATTACAGAACACACTTACATGGAACTGGACTCTTGCCTTACGGCTCCCACTGTTATTATTGCACCCCTTCACCGGGCCGAACATGAGTTCTCAGTCAGATGGAATGTTCGCACATACACTGCTTTCACGGCTGTTTTACGGGCTAATGTGGCTAAGCCGGTGGCTACCAGGACTGAAACCATGCTGGAGGACTGTCTTCAGTTAACGAAAAGGGCCTCATACTTTCAAGAGGACTCAATTTAACTGGTGCATACAGACCTCAATGTATATGGCCTTCAGGCATCGTGACGTGTACTTTGAGTATGCTTCCAACATCCCTATGCAATACGCATGTTATTGGTCATTGTCCAGACTTTTCGATGGCCAACTGCTGTCTTTAGCACCAGAACTGCGTGATAAGGTCAAACCTCCTCAGGATTCGAAACCAATGGCTCAGGAATGCCCTCCCGGCAAGGCTAAGCAAAATCCCTCCCTTTGGATTTCTGTCCGTGGTTTCCCTTCCCTTCTACCAAGTGGAGTAGTAAGAGAGGGAGGTGGGGGGCAACCAAGGGGGCCTTATCAAGGAAGCGTGTGCTTGACTTTTTCGGAGACAGCCCTGTTCCCCGTCACCGACCGCAACATCACACATGCGAATGGGAATCCATAGCGTTGAACGCCATTGTTCTCTCGATCATAAAAAAAGACTTCGTTCCTCCTATACCTCCTTGACTGCAGAACCTTCCCCCAAATGAACTACTAGAGGCAGAAGTTATCAAGCTGCATGAGAAGGGAGCCATACAACTTTCCTCCGACATTCGGAGCTTCTACAGACCTGCCCGATTATCTGGGTTTGATTTTCAGTCTTTGGAAGTGGAACTTTTTCCTGGACAAATGCCACTGCCAGGTAGACTCCCCACCCCTTCACCATTTCCATGGATATGGAAGATGCGTATCGCCACACATCACTTCCCCATCCATTTTCCACCTTTTCCAGTTCATCTCGGAAGGTCGAACTT
Source organism: Lithobius niger (assembly GCA_023313725.1). Classification (NCBI taxonomy): domain Eukaryota; kingdom Metazoa; phylum Arthropoda; class Chilopoda; order Lithobiomorpha; family Lithobiidae; genus Lithobius; species Lithobius niger. Next base: position 42,849 of record JAHWFP010079951.1, read on the forward strand.
ATCATTTCGTCTCATACCCTTTTGGCTCAGCGCGGCTCGGCACTTGGTCACATAGATTTTACTTCCAGTGATAGGTTATCTCCAGGGTTGCAAGATCCGCTCTCCCGCGTACCTGGACAGATAGCTTTTAATCCGTAATTTGTGCCCGATTTTGCTCCATCAAGATCTTTGGTTCAGCCTCTCCCTCTTTGTGAGACTCGGATTAGGTATCGGTACTGCGAAGTCGAGGTTTCAGCCAGCTGATTCATTTGTGTTTCTAGGATCACATAGGTCAACTGCCTGAATCACCCTTCCCCAGTCAGGATCTCAAAACTTTTGTCGTTGAATGGTCTCCATCACTAGACTTGGATGTTCACGAGGGACTTGGGATCAATTATTGCACCGATGGACTCGTGCCTGTAGGTGCTTGGAGGACCATGCCCATTCACTGGCTCTGGAAGGATGAATGGTTTTCACGGCTTTTCCTGGAAGGATGAAGTTTCCTCAACCAACTTTCCTTGGTAGTCCCTACACGTGTGGCTGCAGGAACTTAACAGTGGGTGTATCAGTTCACTCTCCTGCCCCAGATCTTTTTTTTTTCACAGACGCCTCGACGTTGGGATGGGGATTCCACATGGGTGAACGTATGGTGTCCGTCACCTGGCCATCGGAGAAGACGACACTTCATATCAACACTTTGGAGTCACAGGCTATTATCTGCAGTGTCCAAACGTGGTCCTGATGGCTGCATGGGAATAGTGTTGATGTCATGTCAGACAGTACCACAGCTACAGCATATGTTTGGCGAGGGGGTGGGGCCCCTCCCTGTACCGTGACAGACAAAATTTCCAACCTGTTCGACCTCTGACAGGCTTTTTACATGACGTTACTACCCAGGCACATAGGGTAAAACTGGATATGCTAGCCGACGAGCTGTCCAGGACGGACAAAGTACCCACCACGGAATGGTGATTGTCCCCCAAGGTGTGCGACTCTAGCTTCCAGAATTTGTGAAAGCCATGGGTTGACCTGTTACCACTTGCCACAAGTCAACTTCAACTGTTTGTCTACCTGTTTCCATATCCCCTCTTTTGGGCGACCAATAGCCTCAGCATCCGTTGGGATGGGCTGTTCGCCTACACCTTCCTTCCATTTGCACTTCGTTGCCTAACCACTCCGTGCACACCCGGTGAGCGGCGCTATTCAAAAATAGACTTCAGAAGATCCTGAACAAAATTCGGTTTCCAAAGACACTTTTCACCTAGTGGCTCTAATTTGGCCAACAGCACTGCGATTCTTGGACCTGTTAGACCTGTCGTTGGAGGATCCAGTTCCCCTGCTGTTCACATTGGATCTCCTCATTTGATTGCTAAGATACAGTATGTCAAGAACCTGCTGGTTTAGTACTCAGGCTGGCCACCAAAACTAGTGGCTGAAAATTAACACTCATTATCGTTTGAATCTTACAAACTTTTTTTCAAGAAAATCATGAAAATGGTTATTTTCTTGTCGAAAGAATTACCATGTCTGTGAAATTTTAAGTTTTTTTAGGCATTGTAATTGTTTTCAAATTGCTCATACAAATTTTATTCTGTTACTACTTTTGATAACATTTTTTTGTTATTTGACCCTGTTAGAACTTTTGACAAGTGTAACTAGTCCACTTTTTATTTTTTAGGCCAACGCCTGTTCGCCGTTCGCTTGCAGGCTCCTTAGCCGGAGTGACGGCTGTGTCAACAACATACCCACTGGATATGGCTCGAGCACGGATGGCGGTGACTCATAAAGAATTGTTAGTACATTGATGCTCCCCAAACATAAGAAGAAGGAATGTGGCTCTGCTATAGCCTTGGCGTGTCAAGTAACCCCTGAGTGATGTTATCTGTACGTAAAACTAATTTGCACTACTGGGATGAAGGTTCCCTCCATTTTCTCTGCTGAGCAGTTTAGTCCTCTTTGCCACCTTCAGCGTCATTTTTTTGCTAGAAGAAATTTCTCAATTGTAGACAATGTTATGTTGATTGGTTCTATGTGATGACAGTGGTAAAGCTGACCCTGACTGTAACACAGCACGTTACTCTGCAAAGTACTAAGGGAAGACACACACAATAACCGTGTCTTTGTGATTACAAACACCGTTGTTTTCACTTCACATCAGAAAATACTTCCCTTTTGTTATAGGCTAAATATCGTTTATTTATGCTCTTATGCCCAAAAACTTAATTAAAGAAGGTTCTATAGCTCACCACCAGATGAGTACCTGCTCATTATCCAGCAATCACTGCCATCTGTCCCTTCACTAACGTTTTGAACACAAACCTGGAAGGTTCCACCGGCGCTCAGTTTAAAGTTTAAAAATGCCCAACTTGGACAATTTCGAGTCCGTACTGGAAATTGAAGTGTGCTTGCACTGAAAGACCCCAAGGGACAAGCATGCTGCTTGTTATAATTGTAGATCGCTCAAATCTGCGCAAGATCGAGCACACTTGACTTTCAGATCAAAAACGAGCTCAACGCGACTAATCGTGGTCATCGGAATCCGGCCACAGTAACGTGGAAGTAGCAAGGCACAAATACCAGAGTTCAAGCATGCGAATATAATGTTTTTCGGTTATTTTTTTTAAACTACCGTAAATTACCTTTAATACCAACACTTACAATTACTTAGTTGAACGAGACAATCAATTTATTTTGTATATTCTCATTTCCGTTTCATCCGATATTCCAGCATTCTGCGAGGCGTCTGATCGTTGTCACATGCTTTATTTGTTGCATACAAATTTGTTCCCCCCCCCCCAAGTGTCCTATCAAAATTTGACATTTTACAGTTTAACAAAAGGCCGATTTGACGAACTGTAAAATTTTCATCTTCGAAACAATCTGTTTCGTTATAAAATATCAAGCGTATCGGAACAAATTTGTGAACGTTGTCATTTCTCAAACACACATTCATAGAACAGACACAAGAACCCAATTTAGTCAAGTATTGGACTTCTTTCACTTGGCTCACTCAGCCAACTAATTAAACAAAAAAATGTGAAATTGATGTCCGTTTCAAAGAAGGTCACTTTTTTTCTGGAGATGATCATTCAATAGATGTTATTTTTGATGCTGGTTGTTGGTGCCTAGTTCTTTAGTATCTCAACTCCTGCTGCGTTAGAAAATATAACCTAGTTGGAGATTTACTAACTTACTGCACTGTCCTGTTATTTACTCATGATTTATTTTTGTTACGAAAGACAATGTATATATAATTCTCCCCCTTCCAGTCTTAAGGCTGTAGCAGTAGCTCATTAGGCATGTTTTCTTGAATTCTCGATTTCTTTCATGATAAATAAATTCAGATCAAGCAATGTTTTCCCCCGTATTTTTCAGTTATAGTACCTTACGAGAAGTATTCGTTAAAATCTGGAAAAATGAAGGTCCAGCAAGCCTGTTTCGAGGCTATGTTCCGACTGTCTTAGGAGTGATTCCGTATGCCGGGGCCAGTTTTTTTACATACGAAACACTAAAGCTCATGCACAGAGGTAAGCATGCTTCTTAAGTGCTTTAGTCAATATTGTTATAAAGACAACATGTTCTTTATTATTCTTAATAACAGCTTCAGTAAAATTATTATACAGGACGGAAAAGCCAATGGCTCATGATGGGTTAAATAAATACAGATGCAAACCTATTTACGTTGCCTTTTGGACTTATATGTCAGACTGCCTGAGCGTGGAATTGAACCCACGGCCTTTGAAATCAAAGGCCGAGGTCCTACCGCTGATCTATACTGACACTGTCAGTAAATTTACTTTATTAGTTTACTGACAGAATCAAAGTTGGAGTGGACACTCTTCACAACATACTTTTTTTTTCAGTCGGAAAGCCCAGCAAAAACTAAGTTAAGTGGCCAGCAGCAGTGAAAGACTTTCACTTGGTCTTCACGAACAACCCTTTTAGAATTTAACGAAATCAAAAAAAATACCAACAATATCTTCTCTATCTAGCTAATTCCTATCTATCAATTACAGTACTGGCTCAAGCCTACAAATTAGTTAACACTGTGTCTAGGTATTTTTTACGTATACACTACAGACAACAGCAATTGTTTGATTAGGCTAGTAACTAGGGATGCACTGATATTGGCAGCAGACCCTGAAGCAGACCTAGTCTGTGACGGGCCTTTTCAGAACTGAAAAAAACTATCTGCTTGGGTAGTTTGTAAATCTACAAACGATTAACTGTCACGTTTGAAAAATTTTTGCTAATTCTCGGTAAGCCTTTGCTCCGAATTCTGGGTTGCAGACGCTTGTTGTTGGTTCTGCTCTCCCTCTGTGTTGGTTACAGGAGAACGGAGTAAAGGTTCTATGCTAGAACAGTGATGCCATCTATGTAGGTGACACAAAAGGGAGTGCGAAAGAGACTGGCGCAACACATGGGGATGTACGAAATAGTGCTGAAGATGATGACATCGCAGTGCATTGCATGGAATCAAAACATGAGATATGATGCAACCAAAACATAGATCAAGTCTAACTCGGCTAGTGACAAACGTCGTTGATGTCTTTAGTCAATTGCAGTTCAGCATCATGAAAGGCAAAGGATTTCCCAACCCGAATGTGGCACACCTCATGGTGCATTGAGAGCTGGCAAATCAGTCCAAATGGTAATGCAAATGTAGTATTGGAGACGAAAGTGATCGCCGATTTTGAAATGTAGTTTTGTTCGAGATCAAGTGAGCAAAATGTGATAAGTGCCTTGACTATTTTTTAAGCCAAATGAATGAATGAACTGTTCAGTATAGATTTTCCCGGATTTAGACTTTTCTCATTACTGATGCATCTAATTTTCCTAGAATTGGGCACCATTGGGTTGCAAAAATAAACATTGTGGTGCTTAATAATTTTGTTGCTTGTGAACTTCATTAATTCACTCTTATTCAACATTCATATCAAGTAAGTGGACATTAGTCACAAGATGTGACAAATCCCACACATCTAACAGTGAGCTCTTTTAAGTTCTAAACTTATATGCTACCAACTTATGGTCCCGACCACTAGAAAGCCAGCAAAAAAAAAAAAAAAAAAAAACCTTCAAGATGGTGTGCTGAAATATCAAACTCGGCAAAAGGGGAAACCCAAATGTCGGGTATGCAGTTGCCTAAAACTGAATGAAAACTCTAATCTTTATAATATTTAAAAGCACTTTTCATGACAACAGAGGCCCTAATTCAAATTTAGCTTTTAATTTTTTTTAAATTTGTAACAAGTTTATCTTTTCTCAGATACTAAAGGAAAAAATGCTCCCAATCCCCTGGAGAGGCTGGTGTTTGGTGCTATAGCCGGAGTGTTTGGCCAATCAGCATCCTACCCACTGGATATTGTGCGGCGACGTATGCAAACTGCCACCGTAACGGGAGAAGAATATAAAACCATCATAGGAACTATGCGTAAAGTGGTCCGGGAAGAAGGAGTGATTCACGGACTATACAAAGGCCTGAGTATGAATTGGATCAAGGGGCCAATTGCCGTGGGCATTAGTTTTACAACTTTTGATTATTTGCAAACTTTGTTTAGACAAATACTATTTTTTAGGGAGGAAAGATAGTCCTAAAGGAAATCTAGTCATCAATTGAGCTAGAGATAAATGCTGCTTATTTATATGACAGTGTAGCCTACTTAAAGTGGCAAGCAGTTGCAGCCGAGCTACAAACGAGGTGAATTTTTAAAGTGCCATTAATTTGTTTCAGACAAACGAGTGCCTTGCCATTGCAGTACTGTACATTTCTAGTTCGTGAATTTATAGAAATTAATTAATGTGTAAATATTTTGAATTAAAATTTTACGCCAAATTTGTAATGTTGGTTGGTCTTGTTATAAACTTGTAGGGGATATCGTAAGGGATTTACTATTGCACGAGTTTTTTTTTTAATCACCTTAGCCTCTTGATTCATAGTGGCAACTGTTAGGAGCAAACTGTCCACATTTCAATATGTGTTGTTGATCCCTACCACGTTATTACTGTAAATTGCTTAGACGCTAGTACAAAGTTCTTTAAAGTTTCGGTGATTGGTGATCACCTTCAAAAAAATTACCACACACACAAGTTTACATCACGGTAACAAAAAAACGAGTCCATTTTCAGCCTTTCACTCGTCTTCAATTTACCATTGTAAATGCCGGTATTTTTCGTTACAAGTACTGTTGTAAACAATGCAGGTGGAAGTTTGTTGTACCCACTACAAAATGTTACATTCTGCCTTACGTCTACAGTATCTCTTATCTAACCACTGGCTTTCAGCTGGATTAAATCTGCTAAACTGGGCAAGTCTGAGCTTGTTTTGAACATATGGTCTCTGTACCCAACATATGCGTGCATGTAAAAATCAACGCCATCAGCCCATCATATTCGGAGAAATACTCCTGTTACAGAATGGGATGCCTCCCTTGACCGCAACCTATTTAAAATGGCATCTAATTTATTCCTAATTAATGTAATAACCTAGGTTACTTTATGTGTCTTCCCCGCCTCTCATCTTGCCCTTCCCTTACTGTTTCTTTTGCCGCGGCACGACCTGGCCGTGTTTAGTAGATGCGAAAAATTATTGGATTTGTGTGCGGGCACAATTGTGGAATAGGACCTGAGTGTGTTCAATTATCCCGTCATGGCCGTGTTTAGTAGACGCAAAAAATTATTGGATTTGTGTGCGGGCACAATTGTGGAATAGGACCTCAGTGTGTTTAATTATCATGCCCAAGAAATGACCGAAGACGGTTATGGTGGATTATCCGGAGGATTTAGGATAGGATGTTGGGGATAAGACTCAAGACTGACAGACAGCCCATAAGTAGAATTGTCAATAAAAACAAATATGACGGCGTAGTTAAGCCTAACACGGGTCGCAGTTTAGGGCAGCCGGTGATTCAGTGGGGCAGTTTAGTTGGGTGCATTACTAGTTGGGGAAGGAAATGCAGTTCAGATCGGCAGGAATCGTGAAACTGACGAGTGGTTTCAGCTGTTGATTGATGACGATTCGCACAAAGCGGACCGAGAATCGAGCCGTGGTTTGAAACGGACGCGGTGGGGCCATGCCGGGAGAAATAGTCGAGAACTAAAACGTTTAGTACGATAAGGAAATTTTTGGTTGTGGTCAAGGTAAACCAGGGAGATTGATGTTAGTGCGAATGAACGGAAGTTCTTGTATGAAACTTGGAATGAGAAATGGTCGGCCGGCCAGGTGGTGCCTGGTAGTGCTAATCATGTTAGTGAGGCCGTTGGTTCGGCAGAATTGTTATTGTGGCTGGATGCAGTTACATCAACGATCCACGTGTGGACTTTGGAGAAGCCTGTCTTATCTTGGTGGGACCGCCACAAGGGAGTGCGTTTGTTCGTCAGTGAGAAAGACTCGATTTTGGATCGCCATGTTGTCGACGAGTTGGTGTAAAACGAATTTCATACCCCCACGCTGCCGCGATTGTATGACGGCCATCTCTTGTTGGCTGCTGTGGAAACTAGGGATGTGCGATACTCGGAAATTCGAGCCGAGTATGAAACTTGTACTCGGCTCGCGTCCATACTCGAAAAACTTGAATCCGGCGAAAATGCCATTAACTTCGCCAATTTTTGACCGATTTTTGACATTCCAATATACCAAATCGATCGTCTCAACGAGTATTTTCCAGTGGTGCAGATTAAAAGTCAATAACTGAAAACATTTTCAAGTTACATCTTTAAAACTGGAAAACCATGACCCACACAGTAAACTAAGCACCATTTTTGTTCCTATTATCCTAACAAATTAAAGGAAAACTTGCAAACGAAATATTTCCATCAAATACTCGAACTCGGCTCGAATTAAAATTTTTCTACTCGCACATCCCTAGTGGAAACGTATCTGTTTTGTGTGTTGCAATTGTGTGCGATGGATTATTCTAGCTATTGAACAGCTCAGGTGTCGCATGCGTTAGTGGACGCTACTACTTTACAGATCCAGTCATTACTATCCACTAGTGGAGTCGCTCGTTTCACTCGCTCATTCCGCGTCGTTTCGCTATGCTCGAGGAGATTACTTGCTGTAACACTTATGATACAGACAGACCTTCCACATAAAAAAACGATCAAGCAAATTGTAAGAGAATGCGATATCGGTTATCTCGAGAGAAGGTCAATATTTTTTTTTACGTCCAAGGAGGCAAGTAAAAAGATCAAGCAATTTATCAGAAAAGCACTATTCCGATGACAAATGCTGATTCTTCATTCGCTTCGCTCACTCAAGTCAGCGCAAACATTTCCTCAGAATCCAAGAAAATGATGCCCTTTTAAAACCAGGTCTATGGGTCTGTTTTTTCCATGCATCAAGTCAGTTGATACACATTCAGGTCCACCCATTCATCCTTCCTTTCCACCTTCCTTCCATCCATCCTTCCTTCCTTTCTATCCATCCATCCATCATTCCTTCCTATCAATCCAACCTTCCTTCCTTCGATCCATCCATCCATCCTTCCTTCCATCCTTCCTTTGATCCACCCATCCATCCATCCTTCCTTTCCTTTCATGCTTCCCGTCATCCTTCCATCCATCATTTCTTCTTTCCTTCCATTCTACATTCCATCCATACGTCCTTCCTTCCATCCATCCTTAATTCATTCCTATCATTTCTTCCTTCCTTTCTTCCTCTTTTCCATCCATTCTTAATTCGTTCCTTCCTTCCATCTTTCCATTCAGCATTTCTTCCTCCATCCTCGCTTCGCTCGCTCATTCCGCATTGTATCTCTGCGCTCGAGATTTCTTGCTGCAACACTTATGTTACAGACAGGCCTTCCACATAAAAAAACGATCAAGCAAATTATAAGAGTGTAGTATGCGATATCGGTTATCTCGAGAGAAGGTCAATTTTATTTTTTTACGTCCAAAGAGTCAAGCCAAAAGATCCGGCAATTTATCAGAAAAGCGCCGTTTCTGATGACAAACGCTGATTTTGTTCGCTTTGCTCACTCAATCAGCAGAAACGTGACTGACTCAATGTAACCACCAAGAACCACACATCACTTGTAAATTGTGTTAGTATACATTTTATATGGGTTTTCTTGTTTTACTTATTTAAGAATATTGTTCTTCCATGGGCGTCTTATCACTTCACTTTTTGATGATCCCTCACTTGGAGAAACATCTGCAGAATGTCAGATATATATCCTACGAAGGTGAGAGATGAAAGATTGATAGAGCAAAGCAAGACACACATTGAAAAGGTTTAGTTTATGTGGAAATCGCTCGCTTTGCTCTTTCAATCCACGCGCCTCCGTGCTTCAGAAACACGAATGTTTGACACCCTTTTAAAACCAAATCTATCGTTTCGATTTTTCCATGCATCAATTCATTGGTTAATACAAAACAAATTTTAAGATTTATATGTGGTGTGTTGCAAAATACGTCGTCCGTGCATCCTTTTCCAGATCATCTCCGTCTTTGCTCGAGGAGGTTTTCATGAACAAACTATGACGTCATGGTCAAACTTCATGACGGCATGAACAAACATGCGGGTAAAAAAACTTTGACGTTAGTTTTTCAGGTTCTTTCGCTTATTTGAGGGTGATAATATCAAGTTACAGCGATGAAAATAGGCCTATTAAAAGCAAAATTTAATTATCTTTCGTTTGGTCCTGCTCCCATCTTTGTGGTGCTTTGGTTTCAGAGGAGTAGAGGTACGAACACGCACGCACATCATATGATTTTAATTATGTAGATGAATAAGGTGAGAAGGGACAGTTTGCATTTGCTGAAGATTTAAGGCTCGAGTTGTTGTCATGCCCCAGACTTTGTCAGAAGTGTTCAAGAGGGCGCAGCATGAGGTTGCGGTGGCCCGTAGGAATAGCTCCTTTCGTCCAGGCAGGAGTTGGCAGTCGCATGGCCGTTAGGGCAAGAGGTGGTAGTATATCGGGTGGCTGGAAGCATCGTGCCTGTCAGGGCGGGTACAGGCAGCGATTTGTGTTGCGACAATGGGTGCTGGCTTGCGACAGTGGGGCGCACAGAGGTTAGGAGGCACAATGGTGCTGACGGTTCGACAAGCCAGCAGTTTTCTTCCCTACTCGGCCCCACCCCCTACAACCATGCATGGGAAAGAAAACTGCTGGCTCGGCCCTACAGTATCGGCCGTAGGGACTGTTGAAGCATACGAGCGCCAGTGGACTTAGGAACAATGGTATCAAACACAGGATTGTGATCCATGGACAGCTTCGGTAGAGCTGCGTCATATTTTTTTGACAGATTTATTTCAGCAGGACCTTCTATAGTGAAGTGTTGTGGGCCATTTAGTGTCAAAATTTCAGTGAAGTTTTAAAGGGTTTGTTTCGGCTAGCCAACTAATTTAAAAAAACACTCCCGCACTACTGAGTTCTAATCAGCACAAGTATTTAACTTCAAAATCTGTTAAAATTTGGCCTAGTTATTGATTTGGATGTGAATGTAACACAATAATACAGTTTTAATGGTCCTATATTCTCCTATTGGTTCTTAAGATGTTTTACTCCTCTTGGCATGGTAAATGCCACTGATGCAGGGACACAACTTATTTCTTTTTGCTAAAACGCTTTACATAGCTTGACTTGAATTATGAAAATACAAATGTGTACAACAACTTAGGTTCTCTTTAATACAATAACTCAATTACAATACAATGACAAAATAACTGAAATCTCTCTTTGGGACCCGTCTTAAATTACATTTCATTTTGGTTAGAATTATTTTGTTAAAAGAGTCTAATCCTTATCACAGGCACATGAGTCGTACAAACAAAATATTTGTACACCAGAAGATAATTGTCCCGCAAATAATCTAATAGTGAACAAAACGTACATACGCAACAATAGCTTGACAAGCTTTATTAGTGAGGTGCATTTATTGCTGGGAGCTAGGCCTGCAAACAACTAAGCATCAACATAGTTGTAAAAAATGGGGAGGTTTTGGAATGTCGATTGGTTTCATTTGTTTAAGTATGTGGCCAAATTTATCACATTGACGGGCATTCCAACACAATGCACGGCTTCGCAGACATTTTACAAGCATCGCTGCACTCACAACCTTCATGTGGCTGGAAATCAGTAGATAACTTATTTTTAATTTAATTTCTTATGTCAACAATCGTAGCCCATTTCACATTTACGCACCAGTTATTCCTTCATGCAATTTATAGATAGAACACTTTCAGTTTTTTAAACTTGCTCCCCTTTTCCGAGCAAACTGAGGCCACTTCAACCTTTGCTTTGCATTGCTTTCAAAATATAATCTTTTCAAGTAGTCATTTTTTAACGCGCATCTTAGTATACATACAATAATTCGTTAAGCACATTCGCCACTTCACGTCTTCGTAATTCAGCTTGTAACATGATTGAGACGTTTGCATCACAACCTGCTCTTGACTGCCACGCTCGATTTTTTTTCTCTTTTTATCACTTCAACATCTGCAGCAATTGTATTGGTTAGTCAAGAAGACAAGAATTAAAGTGTGCGCAGCTACATAGTATATACACAGTACAAAATATTAGCTTCACTTTCTTCTGTACATGACGAGAAAAGCCATTAAGCCCCTCTCTGTTCTTAATGCCCGCTTCCTCGCCTTGATCTTTATTTCAAAGTCAAGCCTATTGAAATAACAAAATTTAAACAATATTAGATTTAACTTCACCTAATTGCTTACCCTTCACAAAAATAAGCATAACTTATGTCCAAACAACCTCAAAATTTGTGCTATTTCCTGGCTTCACCATCTACCTCACTTTTCATTTGACACACCTACAGGTGCAACGTAAAAAGGGTAGGTAGGTTTGTTCAAGGTAAGCATTTTAGGTTAAATAAAAACAAAGAAATACCAGGGTACGGCCTGATGATTTCTGTTTTTGTTGCCGACCTGAAAACATACCTTACCCAATTTTTCCTTATATGGCAGTTTCTTCCTTTTGAAGGCTCAATCCCTAGCGATGAAAAGTTGGCTTCCCTGCCGTGCTCGTAGCTCCCTTCAGCGCATACGGACATGCTTCCATATAAAGCACCATAATCGAGCTGGCTTCATCTTTCTTCCACTCAGGGCCTACCTTGGCAACCGAGAGGGAAGGCCAGGCGAGTGAGGGTAATGTATGTTTTTGGCTAGGTAACAAAAACAGAAATCAACCAGGCCGTACCCTTGAATTTCTATGTTTTTATTGCTGTCGAATACATGCATTACCCGATTTTTCCTTATATAGCAGACCTCGTCACAGGGTGGTGGGCGCCAAGAACCACTGGTACCCGTGTTACGAGCCAGCTGCCTCGGAGTTTCTTAACCCCGTGAACCGGGCACCATTCATGTAGGCGACCGTAAATGGGGAATCAGCGGATTAGCCTGTCGACCAGGCTGGGTAACCGGGAAGGTCTTTACCTGAGATAGCCAGTTTGTCGTGCAACTTGTGACAGAGGGTGCAGCTGTGACCCCGTACGAGGCAATCGAGCGGATGTGTTGTTGTGTCCACAGGATTTTTGTGGATCGCATGGTGGAAAAATGGTGACCAGAGGCATGGATGGCGACCGTATTTTGTTCTGGGTAAGGTAAGTGAAAAAAATTAGGCATGCAAACATGACAAAATTCTCATTACCGTCAGAGCTATGGAAGGGTCTTGATCCCAGTAGTATGGATTTGACGATCGAGGAGCCCATTTCCTGTATGATAAGGTAGAACAGCCAAAGAATGAGTAGTCGTTATAATGGTCGTGGAACTTCATCGGTAAAACAGGAGGCGGCCGTAGTAGGTCGCTGAAATCTTTGGAAAGGCAGCAAAGTGGTCGGTTTTCTCTGTGAAAGGTGCTGGAATGCTTGAAATTTGGAATAACGCTGCCAATGAGTTTCGTTGTCTTACGACGTTACGTAGGAAGTCTCTTCTTTTCTTCTCTGTTTTTTTGTTAACATAATATGAAAGGAAAAATTATTCCAAACTTAAAGAAGAGGAGAGCGGCCAAGGAACCGAAGACACAGTGAGAACTGAGTGTCGTTAATTTTCAGAGGCGACTGTCAGCCAAGAAAATCTTCAAGAGTCGGAGAAGGTGAAGTACCAAAGGAATGAGAATGGATGTAGTGGCCGTAAAGGAGAATGTGGGGAGGTCGTGTAATGAATGATAAAGTAGTGAGTGAGAGATTCCTCTGCAAGTAGTTCCACAGGAGAGAAGTCGTGGGTAAACCTTACAGCAGTGCCTGGAACCCGAGCGCCATTCTTCTGCACGATGACGACAGTTTGTGCGAGAAGAGACTGCGGAGCACTGGACTAACCGTTGAAGACCGAAACAAAGGTCTATGCATCGTCAAACTGCCATACGCTATATGTCAACAGTAGACGAAGATGAGCGGAAGAGGTGGCTGAAGACCACGAGGAGACCGCTAGATCTACAGCTTGAGACATGTGTACTGCGGGAGCTGGGTCTGTGGCAGGGTCAGAGACCATAGCAGAGAGAGGTACAGAGACCGCAGTTGGGTCTACCAACGGAAGTAGCGCAGGAGATTCTGCTGATTCTGTGCTTTGTGACCAGTCTTTGTGCAGAGTTCGCATCTGCATCATTGGGACCTGGCTTGGACAGTGTCATAGGGTTCCCTTTTTAGTCTTCGGTGGAGGGCGACCGAGGGGAGGCCGGTGAGTTTTTGATTTTGAGCAGTGTTGTTCCTTCCAAGGCGATGTGGGAGGCAACGGTGAAAGTTTCTTGATTTTTTTCGTCATGAGGATGATCGAGGCACGTAGTGAAGTTGCTTGAAGTTGCTTGAAGTTGGAGGCAACCAATCTCGGTGGCTAACGTGAAATTAGAGTAACGAAGAAAATTCTTGGCTGCAACATGGTTGTTGTCTCCTGAAGGATGGGCACTGTGGCTGCAATGGAACAGAGAGAATCCATCTTGAGGGCAGATTCCCGCAAGGCGTCAAGTTCTTGGGGCAAAGGAACGTGCTACCGAAATAAGGGATTCACAGTTAACATTGAAATGTGATAAGTCATCAGGCGACAACTGCAGCCCTCAAAGTAATGCAGAATGGATGGCGTCTGCAGCAGGGAAAACAGATCTGGTGTCGAGAGCGACCGGAGGCGCAACCGCAGATGAAGGTGTTGAGGTTGACTGAGGAGGCATAGGCAAAGAGGCCGACGAACGAGATGGACGAACTGTGCTTGAAGACGAAGACTTGTTCTTTGTTCGCAAACCAAGAGTAGATTTAAACTTTTGGTGTGACATAGATGGAGGAGACCGTCGAGGAGGGTTGCCCGTTGCGGCGGCCGGAGGTGCCGAAACGGGAGTATGGGTTGAAGTCACTTTTACTCGGCGAGTTGGCACTAGACGGGACTTTTGACGAACCAGATCCATCAACGGAAAGGGCTCATCGATTTGCTTTCTAGATAGTATGTTGACGTGACTTCTTACGACGGCGAAGAATGTCCCTCCATTGCTCCTCAGAAAGGCACGCACACACACTACATTTCCTGTTGAACCAATCACATGTGCAGTGAAACTGTCAACAGGGACGAGTCGAAATGGCTTTTGGTGCCGGTAAACTCTACGCAAGAACACTTGACGGGGTCCGGAAACGGGCCAGTGTGGCCGACGACTGGAGGTGAAGTAGCTGGTGGAGGAGTGGTCGGATTAGAGGAGGAATCCGCATTGGTCGGAGTCGAGGTACCTATTACTGAACCGACACACTGAGGCTTGGCTGAGAAATCACAATGGCGGAACAATAGTTGTACGCACAGACTGGAGCGGAAGATGTCAGTGTAAGCGCAGAAAAACAAAGAACAACCTGCACCGTCTGGTGGCCTTAAGGAAAGACACAAGGAGTGTCCCTTGAGACCGTTGGTCGAGATGGCGACCGGAAGATGGCTTTGATGAAGGAGGCCAGGGGGAACGCAACCGAGGCATCCTGGGATAGAGGATGCGACCGGAAAGACGGTCGCTTTGGTTACTAGTGTAGTTAGGCAAGAGTCAGGTAGTAAGAGTAGAGATTTACTGGGCGATCGTTGGCCTGTAGAAATGTGTTCCTAGTGTTGGTTATTCTGATGTTAACGTCCTACTTGGTACCTGTCTAGGATAGACTGGTCGTGTTTCTGCTCTCCCCCACCTTCTTATGCAAGTCTTCTGTTAAGGCGGACAGTAGCAGAAGCATGTGTGAGGAAGGGCGACCGGAGAAGGAGAAGAGCCCGTTGCCCGTGTAACTTAAGGGATGGAAGCGTCCAATCCAGATCCCTTGTTAAAAGCAAAGGGAAAGGCGACCGAAAATCTTGTTATTGAACGGTTCAAGTGTTTGTAAAGAGGAACCGACAGGAGACTCAGGCGAAGAAGAATGAGATGCACCGAGGAGAGTCGGGATGGTTGCGACCGTGAGGAGGGTGCTGAAGAAGCGAGGTCTGAGCGGCCTTGGTCGGAAGCATGATGGTTCGTGTAGTGTTTCTTTATGCAATGTCTATTGTCTGCTGTGCGCTTTTTTTTTTTTGTATCGTTTGGTACAATGTGGATAACTTTATTAACAATAAAAGGGATGAAGAGGCGGCCGCTACTTGGGTCTGCCGTGGGTGATGAGCGGTACACCGTATGTGTAGGATGGAACAATCACTTGCTTTGGATCGTGAGAAACTGAAGGCTGGGCGACCGATTGAAGACTGCAACAGTTAATCCTTGTTGGGTGACAAGGAGTGTGTAGATTGTCCAGCAGCGGTAGTGGTGGAGTTAAGCAGTCCATACAAGAAGGAACAGCTGTCTGCTGGACTTTTTGGCTGGTGAGCGCCGTCGTACACCAGATGATCAGTTGGGGTGATCCTAGAGATTACGGTGATGGAGGTCTTGATTCCAGAAACCATTGCTGGTGATGATGGCTTGAGTGCCAAAAAAATCAAGTGAATGCATGCGGGGAACCGCAGCGTATGGTCTGGAGCTGAGAGAGGAAGCCGATGGACCAGACATGGTGAGGACGAGTTCAGCACAAAGGAGGCACAGTGATGCGGATGCTAATGGTGCAGCCGTAGAAGAGAAAGGCACCGATGGTGGTCCCGATAAACAAGTCGGTCGGAGGGACCGCTGGATAACATACCAGAATTGGGATAATCAAGTCTGAAGAAGGGAACCGGTAACCTGTTGACGACTGGTCTAGGATTGGAGGTGGCGACCATGGTGAAGGATGAAGGAGGGGATCGAGGAGGCGATGAAAGTGGAGTTGGGTCCATCCGCCGTCGACCGAAGGGTCCAGTAAGCGCCTCAAGGAGTTTGGTAGAGATAAGTCGAGAACATGTCTTCTGTTCAAGAAGATCTGACCTGGTTTGGTAGGAGGAAGGCGACCGGCGACGTGGGGCCACCTGCTACAGGCGGGGTGGCCATGGAACTCTAGTCCAAGCTGACTTTGTAGGTGAAGGTAGTCCCCGAAGAAACCAGAGGAAGAATCCTGTTGGGCGACCAGAGAAGAGTTTGTGTGGCGACTGTCTGGAAGCGGACGCCGGAAAGGAGAGGATGAAGAAGAATCCGGAAAACTCAAGACGACCGGAGAATCCATTTGTCATACTTGGGTTGCAGATGAAAACACTAGCTGGCGACCGGGTAACCAGAGACAGAATCACAGCCCTTATAAATAAGTCTGAAGAGCCGAAGAGGAGATCCACTCGTGGTGGTGCCCTATACCATGAGCCACGGCTGTTTACCGTGCTATCATCATGAGTTAGCCACTGACAAACAAGAATAGCGGATCTTTGGCCGTCTGAGTGGACTAGCCCAGTTACGTGATGTGTGCGTCACGGCAAACAGCCTTGGCACGTGGTATAGAAAGAAGGATGAAGTCAGCTCGATTCGGGAGCTTTATATAGAGGCACGCGGAATGGAGCTACGAGCACGGAAGGGAAGCTAACTTTTCATCGCTAGGGATTAAGCCTTCAAAAGGAAGGAATTACTATATAAGGAAAAATAAGGTAATGTATATTTGTGACGGCAATAAAAACTAATTTTGTGTTTAAATTATGTTTTCACTTTCTGTAAAAACGCTTACTTTAATTTATGATGACTTTGACCAATCGAAGGTTGGTCACGACGAACCCCGAGCCAATAAAACAAACTTCCTATACCACAGTTACAAACACAGGATGTCTCAAAAACAACCGGTGTCTTTGTAATTTACTAACCTTATGAAATTCTTTATTAGACTGCCCTCCACCCAGACAGTCGCGAAGACAGACAGTAGCTACGGTAATGATTTTCTTCATTCTCTAAAAGCAGGCCGCTTCATGTAGTGGCACCCCTGCTTCAAATATGTTTCAGTCCTGATGGAAAATGGCAAGTCCACATGATCTGGAGCCGTTTAATAGGCCCTGCGGATCACCTCACATATCCACTGCACCATCCGAGCAGGTGATACGGTTTCTTGATTTTTAGAGCCCACTTTCAGGAAGAGAGGAGCCCTGCCCCTTGAATCCTTTCACTTCCTATTGAGTCAGTTTATCCCCGCTCTATGCTCACTGTGTTGCCTTCATTGCTTGAAGGTAAAATCAGAAAGCCCAAAAGGGGCATGGCACCTTTTCTGTACTCGTTGCCCACCACGGGACTAAAAGCTTCCATCACAACTGGCCCAAGAGTTCATCCACCCTCTGGCTTTTTACCCTGAATTCCGGTGGGAAAAGACGATTGATCCGTGACCAGTCCTGTATAAACCTTTAACAATCACTTTCCTTTAAAAAAGCCTCTCTTTACTTTGTCTACCCACCGTGGCAAGAGCTACCATAAAACTGTCTTCTGGGATAGGTCTAACAATGTGGTGAAATCACAGGATGCAGCTGACAAGCTGGCCAGTACCAATGGAAGTTTAAAAGCTGGAAAGTAACTTGATTTCAGTTAAGGTTTCGGAGGTCTGAGTTTTCCGAAAGCCTGAACAAGCTCAGAAATAATCAAGCTCTCCACAACGTCAGTCCTCTCTCAGCAAGAATGGACCAAGTATATTACAGTACGGTAGTAGCCCTTTCGTTGATAATCCCGAATGGAAGAGATGTTCCAGGAACGTTGTCCAGCTAGCACCGATGGATCACATGGGTCCACTCTTTCATCCCGGTACCAAGAGAACCATTTTCCCATCTGGAGACTTTGATGGATGATCATCTGTGGCATTGAAGGTTCTTCTTACTACTGGGGAGAAAAACGTGATGCCTTTAATCCCCCTTTAAAGTTTCTAGGCATGAAGATGAAGGGTGCCTGGATTTTGGTTTAGGGTTTTCCCTTCATCTTGAGAAAGTAGGTCCACCCTGAGAGATAGGGGAACCAGGCCTTTTTTCTTCAACCCACCAGTTGAGAACTTGCCGATTGTCTTGCTTAGTTCCCTAGTCACAATTTCCTCCTAGGGCGAGAGTCTTGATCGCAGCTGCTACACTCATTCCCCTTTCCTCTGAAGGCTTCACTGCATTCCACCAGTCGAACTCTGCATTGAGGAACACAAACGACTGTCTAGGAACAGAGGCGATTTCTTCCAAGTTGATTCTCAGACCTAGTTTGGCGAAGAGGATCAGGCAGAAGTTCTGGTTTCGCAGTAGGGATGATAGAACAAGAGTCTGCACAAGCCAGTCATTTAGGTAGCTATGTGTCATGATGTCGTGTTGGTGTAAGAATCGTAGCACTGGATGAAGCTCCAGGCGAACATGTGACAGGCAGTGCACGAACCAAACGGGAGGACCTTGAACAGGTAAGATTTTGCGCCTTTTACAAACTTGAATATATGGTGGGCTACAATAGTCCAGCAGGATGTGTAGATAAGCATCTTTGAAACGTAAAGAAATTGTGCCTTCTCCTTGCGTAGATATCCCATATGGACTGAAGAGTTTCCATCTAGAAGTTGTGGCTTAAGAGGAAGAGGTTGAGCTGTCAACGGCTGAATATCAAACAAGACTCTTCTTTTTTGGGGATCACCTGCACAGGGCT
Source organism: Lithobius niger (assembly GCA_023313725.1). NCBI lineage: Eukaryota > Metazoa > Arthropoda > Chilopoda > Lithobiomorpha > Lithobiidae > Lithobius > Lithobius niger. The sequence continues at coordinate 61,745 of JAHWFP010079951.1, forward strand.
AAAAGTCTGGTGTCTGGAAGGGGATTAAACAGATGGCTCTTTTCACTAAGCAATCCTCCACGTCTTTCACCAGCAAGTGATCTCTTCATTTAACCGGTGGAATAGCCAACGATAATTTTGGAAAACTCCACCAGTCAGTGAGGGAGTGCCGGGTCCACTCTTTGCGAGTCAAGCCCTCATTTCTACCTCTGCTCCTTCCCCTTCGACAGACTGGCTGGTATGGCAGAAGATCTCTTTCTTGTTGCTAATTAGCTCACTGCTGGAAAGAGCCTGTCCGAAAATGGCTGCCGGCTTAACCACTCACCTGGAGCTCCCATGGGCTTGTGGGGCTGAAAATTGCTGAGTAGCTCACGAAAGTGCTGATGTTTGAATGGACCTATGTTATTCTTTCGCACACCAGACGCTCCAACTGACCGAGGCTTCGGGGTGTGCAGCTTACAGTTCTCCTGCATCTCGGAAGCATATTTCAATAGCTTTCCATTAAACAGTTTGGAAGATGCATGAAATAGGATTAAGTAAGAGTTTTATAATAAGTGTCTTTGGGGGATCCCCATGCAGACTTCAGATAAGCATTGCTTCGACGTAGGACCACGCTCCTCATAACTTGTAAGGCGCAGTTGAAAGAATCAGCTTGGAAGGATTAAGCCCTCTTCATGAGCTGCAGGCAGTGCTCCAGAATACTCTCACCCCTCCGAGTCCATGAGTTACTCCAAGTAGTACAAAGCGATGCTGTGAAAGCCGAATACACTGCCAAGTCTACATGAGAAGTAGCTCTCAAATTTAAACTTGCCATACTTTCATAGACTTCCACTTGCAAATCGCTAGTCATGTTCCATGACCACTTCCTTGGTGAGATCTTCCACATCCTTAAATGTCCTATACACTTTAGGCTATTAAGTGTGCCCCTTCCGAAGAATTGAAAGACTTAGCCCCCTTTGCTGGCATGAGGTGGGAGGAACTGCAAACATGCCAACCCTATCTGATCGGCTTACCTCTGTAAAAACGGGATGAGCAATAAGGATCCGAGGGATCGAAAAATCCTCCCAAATCATGACTCCATTCTTTATGACTAACAATTCAAACACATCACGTCCCTTCTGTGGCTGTTCAAGGTTGCACACTTATGTACGCCTTCGGTCTCCTTCTCCAACGTTCAGGCCCAGTGTGCTGTAGTCCATAAACCCTTCGTGATCTTAGTGAAAACTCTAAATCTTGTTTAGGAGACCTGATAGGCTCCCTGAACCAATTTTCCGATGGTAGTTCAATGAGGGGGGGGGGGGGGCGGCATTGAGGCTTAATGGCGCGTCGACAACTTGGTCATTAGCGCCAACCTCAGTCACAGTGCAGTGGTCCGGGTTGCCACTGCACGACACATTACAGAGATGTTATTCAAACCCCTAATCTAAATCATGTCATACATCTGTACCTCCTGCAAAAATTGAAAAACACCGGACAGGAGGACAGACTTATCGCCCAACTGACGCTCAATGTCATGCGGAAGATGGAGACGACGACGAACACCATCAAGATGGCGACAATCAACAAGTAAGTGCCGGACCGTAAGTGGCCGTCGTGACCAATAACATTCAGGAGGGTCAACCCCCCGCAAAACGAAACAGTGAGTAAGTCGGGGGTGACCAATTCGCAAACGGGCCAACGCAACCTCCTCATGGCGACTGCGGCGACACACCGAGTGCCACTCCTCGACAGTGCCTTTAATGGCCCGTAATTTATTACCGTCCTGTCTGTCCCACAAGGTTTGCCAAAAAGCGTGTAACCTCAGACGCAGAGTTGGAAAGGCATCTGAGGGAACAAGGCTGAGATCCCTACCGAGAGGGCCAGAAAGGGCCCCTTTCGCAGCAAAATCAGCTTGCTCATTCCCTGCTATCCCAACATGGCCCGGGATCCAGCAGAAAAGCACGGTTTTCCGCTGGCCAGGCAAGTGGGAAAGCAAAGCTTGGACACGTTGTGTCAAGGGGTTCCGAGGATTGTAATTCGCCAAGGACTCCAGGGCACTCATGGAATCACTAAAGATAATGAAATGCGTGCCTTGAAGGTCAAGGATCCATTCCACCGCCAAACCAAGAGCCAAAAGCTCTGCAGAGAACACAGAATAGCCTGATAGAAGGCGATGTGCAACCGTTACTCCCTTACACACACAAGCACACGCCACGCCAACGTCTGACTTCGACCCATCAGTAAACAGGCGCTGATAACCGGCGTACTGAGAACTCAGCCGCCGGAACTCCTGTAAGTACCTTGCTGGTAGAGTGGAACCCTTCGGGAGGGACGCCAGAGCGAAAATGAAACTGCCACCTGGGACAAGCCAAGGGGCAACTGGCATTCTCCCAAGCCTCAAGACGCAGGGCATTTCAAAGGCTATCTCCTGACAGGACTGCTGGAGCCTATCGCGGAAATCACCCTTACCCACCCTGCGTCTACCGACTCGCAAGTCTGGCCCCAAAACCATGGACCAAGCAGGACTGGATTGCACAGCACGCAAACGCACAGCATACTGAATGGCAAGCTGTCGCCGACGAATGGCCAAAGGTGGCTCCGAGGCCTCAGCATAGAGGCTGACCACTGGAGAAGTTCGAAATGCCCCAGTCGCCACACGCAGGCCACTGTGATGCACAGTGTCCAACATCTGGAGAGTGGAGTCACTAGCCGAATCATAGACCATACACGCCTAATCAAGTTTGCTGCGGACAAGGGCTCGGTAGAGGCGCAACATGGCAGCGCGATCGGCACCCCATGAAGTGCCCGACAGGACCCGCAAGATGTTAAGCGCCCGCAAAGCCTTGTCTTCAAGCTGACGTAAGCTGACGTAGCTGGTTCAATGAGGCAGCTATACAACGATCACTGACACGATGTATGACGACTCCATTAAGTCGGCAACATTACGACAAATGAGTTGACAAATCGAAACAATTCACAACTGGGACACCTACCGTTTTCCTTTATCCAAACCACCCACGTGAACTCGAGCCATGTTGCAGAGACTACAGATACAGCAACTGACTTGTCACTTTTACCCTCATGACCAGGAATGCACTCCAGCTGGTCCAGTACCCTCACTTTGGGCTACGACTTTTCCTTACAACATGCTCCCTTTTGGAAGACCATTTCTTCCAGTAACGTCATTCTAGCGATAGTGATCTTCTTGGCGGTAAATGAAATGGTATACTCCTCGACTACCTGGTGACTATAGAGCAACATTACACTCAATGCAACTTCTACACTTTCACTGTTCAGTAACTCTGAAACACAATTTCATCAAAAACACTTACCTACCAATTATTAGGTCCCAGTACATCTGCAACTAACGAGCAAGTCTTTCCCAAGGACAAATCATCTTCAACGCGTTACTACCCTGTGTTCCTATCAAGACTGGAGTGTACCCTAATTTTCATGATGCCCGCACTGCTGGTTTCAGAGCCCCCGACCTTTGACCGATTTTCCATAACACAAGCAACTATCTTTTTGCTACTATCGAAGCCAAAAACGCCCTAACTACTTTTGCCAACTGATCTGCATTATTTGCATCAACTGAAGTTTTAAAATTATCAACCATTGCTGACATTGAATTTGCCAGAAAACCCAACGCAGCAGTTCCCACCAGCAAATGGATCAAATCTGACTAATACTTCAGTGTTTGAAGAAACTTGGAATGGCTAATGTGGAATACATGTTGAAGACGATCGAGCGAACCACATGGCAACTCAGAAGCATGGCCTATCTTTTCTTCTGCATTTGTGTTTGGTCAGATTTTCTTCGCCTGAATGCTGCAAACACGTCTCATGGGCTGGTTCAGAAATTACATGACCTACAACGATGGCAGACCCTGTCTCCTGGATTAAGTCGATGTGAACAAGAATTCTGCCGATGACATGATATGTACGTTATGCCTTACACGCACAACACAAGAACGTGATTGCACACAGCAGTGTCCAAAGAAAAATGTGAAGTAGAATGGTGGTGCTGCAGTTCGTGGGGTGGTGCCGTCATGTGGTGGAGCCAGAAAAATACACAAATTTTTTGGTATTTTGTATGCGAGCATTACTTAAACAAAAAAAATCATAAATTAACATTAAGCATTTTTTAGGAAAGTACAAAATAGAGATTTTCTTTTTTTTTTTTAGAAATGAATGATAAATGAAAGCATCTTATAGATCGACATCACTGCCGTTTTACTTTGTTTTTTTGGAGAAAATACTCACAGCAAAAATATACGCAACGCCCAGTCTGTAAATCCGAGGCCAATTTTTCGAGGCCAATTTTCTGCCACTTCTTTAGGCCAAGCCCTTATGCAGTTTGCCACCCCAGACTTGATACACCAACTCGAAATCCAGTGGAAACCATTCCTTACAACATCACAGGAAGAGAGCACTACCTCCAACAACTAGTGCTGCTTTTTAGGAGCCAAGCCCCATTGAGAAAATCGCCAAATTCAAATGTGTATTTTCCGTTGACGTTTGTGAACAGAACTCTGGGCTTGGCCTGAAGAAGATGCAGAAAATTGGCCACCGAAAATTCGCCTGAGATTTACAGACTTTTTTGGTGTCGCGTATACTTTTGTTGTGAGTAAATGAAAGCATGTTCCACAAACACTGTAAATGTTGTCCACTAACTACTGAAAAAAAAAAAACATTTGCAGAAGCCAGAGTAATGAAAAGCAGAGAAACTTTTACTACTTCTAGATAAAAACTTCTATTGCACGTTTTACGTACATACTTTAGATGACCACGACCTGTAAGAATTATGGTTTTTTTTACCACCCCATCCCCGAGTTAAGTTTTTTTTAAATAACAGCATTACTAGCCTGGCTTCCAACTCCTGCTTTTACTTTCCGTTGTCGGCAGCGTCGTTGACAAAGGGGCTGGCTGTAGCAAAATATTCCTTTATTATTTACTTACTTTATTAAGTTCTGTTGAATTACTGTAGAATCGATTCGTTAATCTGATTCAATATTAGAAGTTATTGTCATTTAAAGTCATGAACCGAATGTTGCATGAAAGTTCATGTTGGTGGAATACACAGCACTGTTTGGAGGAGCGCACGTAAATATTAGCACATATCCTAAATCAACAAAGCCTCGTTTTGAAAGAGAGGCAATTATGCGAGTGGATCAGGGATGCGCTAATAGTACATGCCTGCTTTGGCGCGCTAGTGAACGTCTCTAATTCCAACACATGAAAAGTACAGCGCAGAATTATTTTGAAGAAATATTGTATTTAATGATTTAAGAGCTGTCATTTATACGTAGAAAATTATAACTTTAAAAATACAAGACAACAAATCAATCTGAATTTGGAAACTGTATGAAAAACAGAAAATACGAATAGGTTTCAGTTTTCCGTAAAAACTGAGAATTCAGTTTCGGTTATCGACCCATCCCTATGAACAACCTTATGTCAGATGCATGAGAAGATAAGTGTCAACTTAAACTTGTGTTAGGTTAGCTGAGGTTAAATATTTACACAAAACAGAAAATGTTAAAAGGAAGAAAGTAAGACGGGGGTTAATACCTGTAAATTGCAGGCACAGACATCTATTGAGAAATGGCTAGCTCTCTTTCTTCATCATATCTTAAACGGAACAAGAAAGGTTAGTAAAAGCAAGGAAATGTACAAATTACTCAAAAATCAAAACCACTAGTGTTGACTATGGGATACAAAATACAATTAGAAAAGCAATTTAGATTGTGGCGTGCAAGTATCAACAGCATATCTATACACTGCACACTGTTAAAGGCTGCTGCAGACAAAATTAGCAAGAATTTTCATAATTATCCCATCCCCGACATACTATTTTAAGTGAATAACTGCTTAAAGAATTCCAAAATTATTTAACAAAACTGGTAAAAATGTGGGTAACCAGCCCCAAGCTGCAAAAGCTTTTCTCACCTTCTATTTTGTCAATAACACTACGCTCAACCACTATCACGTAACTTGATTTGTTCCTTCTTACCACCTAGTTTTTTTTTTCTCCGGTAGTATATTTTTGTTGTTTGTCACAAGCAGAAGTTCCATCACAGAGTAAAATGTACATTTTAAAAACTTGTTGCCAGCAATGTTTTAGAAATTAATCAAATTATGCAACATCTAGCAGAAAAATCTCGTTATAATGCAAAGTTCTGCAAAACAATACATTTTTTCAAAGCAAATTTATTGATGAACAATTCCAATTCCAATTTAGCGTTACTTTTAGGCTTCCCGTTCATCTTCTTTACACACAGTGTGTCTATGGTTTCCTGCTTACATTAGATTGTTATTTGCTGTTGTGGTTTTTAAATTTTGCTCACCGACCCAGCACGAATTTTAAAAACCACGGCAGCAATTAAAAATCAAATGTAAGCAGGAAACCAGAGACGACACAAACTGCACCGAAAGAAGATGAACAGGAAGCCAGAAACTAACACCAAATTTGAAAACTATTATAGAAAATTTTCTGCACAAAACGATATGCATTTTGTAGAGCTTTGAATTGTAGCGGGACGTTCTTAACCGATACTCAACATTAAAGGAAAGCCATTCGGCATTTTTTCAATATGCAACATCCGGTTTAAACTTCAGAGGCGTGAGTTAAACTTGTATCGTCTTAGTTTTTAAACTTAGCCTTGCCTTCAGGGAATGTTTCCAGAAGATGATTAGTCCCATTACTAACTTCGCCACCTTTTACTATTTGAGGGAGTAATCCATAAAAACTTGCACAAGCCACTTCAAAAGATTTTTCTTTAGCCCTTTTCTAAAAAGTTAGTACAGGCAGGCAGGGGTTTTGTAATTTTTATTTTAAACCTTTAAAAAGCTTTTATATAGCTGATCTTTAAAATGATGAGTCAATAACATTATATTTGGTCAGTGTTAAAATTGCTGGCAGTGAGTATAGCTACAAATCGGGGCTGCAGCAAATCCTTATTTCCATTAGGTACTGTACTTGTCGAGTACTGGCTAGCTGATACTGCAATATTATACAGACAGTACAGAATGAAAGGATCAGGGCCCAGAGTTTCCCTGTAACATCTCTTAATTAAAATAAAACCTGGATGAGCTTATAAAGTTGTTATGGGCTGTTTGCATGTGAAAGTTTGAATAACATTGGTGTGTTCATTCGAGGTCAACATGTTTTTAAGTTTTTACTGGTGCGTCATACACCACTTGTGGAAATTTGAAAGATTTAGGGACTTATTAAACAATATCATCCCAAAAGACAATAAAAATTGGTCAATAACTGCAATGTCACGGACAAAAGAAAACAAAAGTAAGGGTGGCGTGTGAAGCATGGAACTGGCTACCAACTTACTTTACTGCCAGGTAGTGGGTTGTTCGAGATATTCCCCTGTCTAACTTGCTGTCCTTATTTTTTGCTGTTTTCAGTTATTAACTGTCTTGTTCAAGTATTCGTCAAAATATAGGCGCAATCTCAAAATAACTCTCATAGTAATTTTTGGAACTTTCGTATTTTTAATATTAGTTATAGGCTATATAATTATTAATATGTTGTACGTTTAGTGATTCCGTACATCTTTAAAAATTACATCGGCAATCTAAGGCACTCAGCTAAAAAAAAAAAAAGTTTAAAAGAATGGATAGTTTGTGGTTAATCAAAATCGTGTACAAATGCTCCACCCGCACTCCCTGAAACGACAGCTTATCCACGTTTCATTTCGATTGGAGATGTTACAAGAAAACGGTGGACCCTGGTTACCCTGTACAGTACACCATTAAAATATTGTACAGACATTTATATTAAGAAAAAAAATAAAAAAGAAAGGGGTTAATTTTGGTGAAGTTATCAAAATATTAACAATCTGAAAACAAATGGGTTTGTACAAAGGGCTTTCGATCTGTGCAGTTGGGATTTAGACTTTATTTAAATGGTACAAAGGAAAAACAACATACTAAGTGACATGCAAAGCTTTTTTGACTTAATTATGAGGATTTCAGAATCAAACAGTTAGTATGCAAGTTAGCAGCTATAACTGTTAGAACTACAGGTTTTGAGTAGGCTGAAAGTTGAGAGGCTTAAAAGAACTTCAAAATACAATAGATCCACGTGACTTGAAATGATCACATAAGCAGCACGAAGTGGTTGTTCAATGATCAATCCTACACTAGCGTCAGGAGCGGCATAAAACATGAGTCTTAATAATAATTCTAACTCATGTTGCACCATTTGTTCCAAGTTGTGATGCCATTGCAGCCATTCGTCAAACGAGAGAACATTTTCACTGTTGTGGACGATGTACATTAAAAATTACACTATGCAAGTTTTACCTAATAACAGATGTGTGAACACTTGTGCTGCTATTCGTGCAAGCAAATGTTAATTTGCGTGCAATAGCATTTAAGGCCATGCAAAGTTACTTGTTTGGTTTACATATGCAGGTGCCGTAAATTATAGTGGGTCAACATTTTTTATCCCGAGGCTTGGTCCATCGGCTAAAAATCAGAATTCTGCCAAATTTTACCCGATTCTGACATTCCAATACACCATTTTATATGGCTCGACACGAGCTTTTCAAGCCTGTAGCTCAAACCATTATGAAGTTATGTGGCAAAAACTCAAAAAAAAAAAAAACACTGAATACTTATACTTGTACTTATACACTGAAAACACTGACAAATAACTTATTAACAAATAATTATATTTTTTAGGCTTACTAGATACTTTTTCAACTTTGAGCTAGATATATGTCAAAGAGTATGTGGTCAGTTTAAAAAATAAAATAAAATGCCTGGTAGTGGTTGCCTGGTCCTTCAATTTGCAACCTCGCCCGTAAACCAAACAATTTTTTTTTGCGTGCCCTTAACAACCTCACCAGGAAGGAAAAAACATACAAACTTCAAAAAGACTAAAATTGCAGGGCCCGAACCTGCTTAATTTTAGTGTTTATTGACTAACCGAAAATATACATTAACTGTTTTAATAGCAGTTTCCCCCTATTTGAGCTATTTATTCCCCTAGAATCTTGAAAGTTGTCTTCCCTGCCAAGCTCGTACGGTACTGCGCATGCGCAGGCTTGGGTCTGCTTATATAAGCTCCAGCTCAGCGTTCCGTTGGCATTATTTCTCCATCTTCCAGAACCTAGCTCATGGAGGGGAGGCATGGGCGGGAGTTTAGGTAACGTATATTTTCGGTTAGACAATAAAAACTAAAATTAAGCAGGTTCAGGCCCTGCTTAAAACAGGGAATGTTATTTTCGTCGGCTATAAAAAGACTAAAATTGCAGGGCCCGAACCTGCTTAATTTTAGTTTTTATTGCCTAACCAAAAATATACATTACCTGTTTTAATAGCAGACTTCGTCACATGGTGGAGAGCTAGGTTCAAAGTTTCCCGCAGTACGAGCTGGCATCCCCAGGAAAATATACTTTTCTTGATGAAGACACGCCCGCTTTCCCAACCACTTTCACCGTTCCGACAGAGCCGGGAGACAAAGCAACACTCAGGGTTGAGTTGCTTTTAGTCAATATTAAGGGTGAGATTGGGGAGTGCGGATGCTTTCGGTCCCCCCGCGCCCCCCCCCCCCTCCCTTTTTTTTATACCGCATGCAGGGGTCTTTTCATGAAACGGGTACAAGGCAAGAAGTCAAGCATAGTTGTTGTAAACAGCTTACCTTATAGGAAGAAGGCGATCTTGCAGGTCGGAAGGATCTGCAGCGGATGGAACGTTGGACCGGAGGTATGTTGATTAGATGCGTGGAACGGCAACTTAGGAAGGCACTTGGTGGTAATTGTGATAGGAACGTAAATAAGAGGAAGGTCCTGGAGTAGTTGGTAGGTCTAGTTGTAGTACTGTCTTCATTTACTGTGAAAGAGGTGGTGGAACGTCCTGGAGTCTCTGAGGAGGTGAATTTGTGAGCGAAGGTCAAAGTTTTCACTATCCTCTGTTAAGGGGACGGTCAAAGCAGACACATCGCTGCCTCATAAGAATTTCGGAGGTATTATTGTTAATAATTTTGTAAAGCGGAGGGTGAAGATGTTTATGGGATCATTCTGAATCCCAGGGCTACACCCGTAGCCTTAGTACGGCACGGGGAGCAGGGTAGGTCACTGTCCGCAGTTTTAGTGTTAGGATTGATGCCGTGGAAGACTGGTATTAATGAGGGGGCGTTGTCAAATTGCCATACCGAATAATTTGAGATATGGGACATAGTAGAGATAGCAGTGTTTGTCGCCAGACGGAGATAGGAGATGGACCGGATGGAACACTGAGGTTCGATGTTTGTCTCAGGAGCAGTTGTGGGGTCGGAATTAGATAGTGACACGCAAGTTGCACTTGGAAAACGAGATGTTGTTAGCGGAGCATCGGATGGCTCGATTGTAATCTGTTGGAGAGGAGGTGCTTTAGGCGGGAAAGCAGCACAAGAGTCATTTTGCGGTGGAGGAACGTCCGCAACAGTAGGTGGAGGAGGTGAGGTGTCGTCCGACGTTGGAATGGGAACTGGAATTGGGGTGGGATGAAGAACTGCTTGGTGGTAGCGGATGGGTCATCCAACGGGGAAGGCAGAGTTGATTGGACTGCACAATGTAGTTCCTGGACGGAAGGCGAAGGATGTGGCCTGGCGGAAGGCGGACGGGACGGAGAAGTGATCCCAAATGTGGACAGCGCATTGTGTGGTCGTTTCGTGCGGGAGCGGGCATAGTAACATGCCGCCATGGTGGCGAAGACGAGATCAGGGATAGCCAGTTATGGTGTGTGCGAAGGAGGGCATAATTTAGCCTCATCGAGTAATATTTTCTGCTCACTGCTAATTCGTTTGTTAGAGCTTCACTTGAAGCTCGTAATATTACATTTTCCGCCTGTAACCTTTCCGCATTGTTTGCCGTCTGTCGGAGGGTTGGTAACTCAGTTAATGCGGATCGTAAAGAAGCATATTCTGTAGAGAAATGTCCTGTAAAGTATAGAACGAAGTCGATGTTGAAGTTTAAATGCTCCATTTCCCTGGCTGATAAATGTATCCCCCGTGTGAGTGCTTCTCGCAAGACGGATGCTGCATGGGGGAACGGAACGAGGGGAGGCGGAGGCACAGCATCCTGGGGCGTTGCACCGGAACGCGGAGGTTGAAAGGGTAAAGGAGGTAGTTTGGACGAATTCAACGTGCTGGAAGTGGAACGTGGAGCGCCGCCTTCTACGTGATCGGTAGGATCGGAGGGTGCATTGTGGTGGTAATGCAAAAGTGCGAACAGAAAGCGAGCGGACTTAATTTAACAGATTTGGTAGCAGGCACACTAGATTTAGATATCTCCCTGGATTCCGGGAAATTGTTTATCGTGAAAGACTTGTAAGATTGGGTCTGGAGTTGCTTGAACTGCGACGTATAAAAGCCGACCTCGTACATACATACATACAAGATGCTTCATAATTTAATCGGCATTGACCTTCCGTTTTTCGATCCTGCACAACGCCTTATTTGTACACGCTGTCACGATTGGAAATTGGCCATATCTGCATCAAACCTTGACTGCCGCCGGCATTTCTTCTCGGTTCGCGTGGTTCCTATTTGGAACGCACTCAGTGTAAACACTGTCTGCACTGTCGGTTTCGACCTTTTGTAGGTTGCTTGATGAGGAACCGCTTCACGTATTTCTGAAACGTCCATTACTCCAGGACACCTAATGGTTTTTTTTTCTCACCAGCAAACCCGCCATCCTTCTTCACTTTGAGAACTGTGTTGGTGGTTCCATGCCCTTCCGCCTTCTTACAATAGACCATTTAAAAAAATTTTTAATGGCGTGTAGGTCACGTATGGAGTCCAGCCACCCTATTCTATCAGGTTGGCCTTTGATTTATATATACATATATATTTTTTTTATTTATTTTTTTTTAAAGTGATGACAAATCCCACTATATCTGGGTGCTTTAGTTTTTAGTATTCACTGTAGCATACAATTTTTTAGCACAGTTTATATTTTTTAATTGTACAGTATCATTTTGGGCCTTTTAATTCTTTTCACACCCTTCCCATGTCCTGCAAGTTTGGCGATGACATCGGGGACCTTTGAGTCCCTGTCAGGTCAAACCTTGGTGGTAAGGCATTCGTGTCCCCCAAACATCTTACCGTCATCATTCCTTGGCCATTTTACGTACACTGTATTTACATGTAATTGTGGCTGGCTGTTAGTGGCTCCCCAGTCCTTGCCAGACCCGTTGCTATCGCAACAAATATTATTTGTATTATTGTTTATTTTAAAGAGCTTATTCCAGATGGTGCGGCAATCGCAGGAACGGCGTCAGTTGATGAGAGTTTGGGTTTCTTCAAAGAATGTGGAGGCGGAACGTGGATTGGATCCTTTCGTTTCGATGGTTTACTTGTCGTTATGGTCGGAGGCGGAGAAGGACTTGTTGTTTTGGCAGGCTGTGGAGTGGCGGAGGCGGCTGCCCGTTGTCGACGGGCGCGTTCGGCACGCTGTCTGGAAAGGTGTTAGTGTTTCCTTATTGTTATCCATCGTGGAGAAATCTTGATGCAAATCTTGCATTTTCTTACGATGCCGTCACAGGCCCGGTGTCTCTGGCAACATGGGTCAGGGTCTACACGTTTCTTGCTGGGTCCCACAAATTTACACAGCACAGGTGAGGGTGCATTCGGGGTGGAGGCTTGCCTAGAGTCCTGACGACGTCCTGATCATGAACGGAACCTTCAGAAGAGAAGGAGTCGGCCATGCCGGAGGAGTAACAGACTGAAAAAGACATGGAACGGATGGAGTATTCATTAGCCCTTTGCAAAAGCAGCGGAAGGCTGGATAATCTGGCAAGTATGAGCAGAGGGAGGCGTCCGTCCGCGGAATGGCGGTATGCGGAGGGTACTGAGGAATCGTGGGGAGCTCGGAACGACCACTCGCGGCGATCGGCCTAGGAGAAATGATGCCAACGGAGATTATATAAGCATACGCAAGCCCGCCCATGCGCAGTACGGTACGACCTTGGCAGGGAAGACACCAATTTCGACAAACCACTGCAAAAAAGACATTAAATTGCCTCAGCCTGTTTATCTTTATCAGGCTTCTTACACTTGATTTTGAAAGCTTGGATTGACTAAATTTGTCAGAGTTGGACTCGAAAAGTGAAGAAAATTTTTTTGGGGGAATATAACACTGACAAGTGTAGCCAACCCAAGCTTTAAAAATCAAGTGTAAGAAGCCTGACGAAGACAAATGGACAGCTTAACCCCTTTGCGACCAGTAACGAACATACTTTCAACACACGTGCGCAAGTCTCACCATAACGAACATGCATTGGTCATTAATTCCCCTCTGTACATTGTCGTACTTCTGGTTCTCAAAACCAAACATTTAGCTAACAACGAATTTGTTCTTGTATCTAAGACCAACAATTTAGCTAAGGATTGGTTCATCTGCTGACAGATGGTAATTTGTTTTGAAATCTGGTTTGCTTAGGCACAAGTAAATATTATGCCTGGTTGCAAAGGGGTTAACATCTTGTTTGTACTGGTTTGTCGAAAATTTGCGAATACTGTCTTGTAAATATCCAATTTTGAAATTTGTGCATTTTTTTCCTTGCCTACAGTCAAACTAATATGCACGTCACACATTTTTTTAAACCTTTGATTTGCAGCATTATTTCGCTAGTGGTAGTCATGCAGTGCAGTGATCAATTTCGTACTGCAACAGAATTCAAACTTGAAATCAATTGGAATGCTTGAGTGAGGTTCATACTTAATGCCTATAGATTGCTGCTAGCATTGGTGCAAGGATATGGGATGGTAAGGCGGATTGAATATAATATGAATTGTGGTTATGGGCCCACAAATTCAACATAAATGGACATGGATGTAAGGCAGATGACTTTCACTATAGATTCTGACAGTGCCTCTGTTACCAATATACAGCCAATGCTGCTTAAGAATCATATTTTTCTTGATATAGATTTTTTTTTCCAACTATGGGTTCTGTAACAAATTTTCAAGGTCCATTTTTGGTTATATTTTAGTTTTTGCTAAATAATTCAAAATTTAGTTGAGCTACTGACTTTTCAGTAGCACCAATGAATAGCTCTCGAAAAAATGATTCGAATGGTGTATTCAATCTTCAAAATCGTCAAACATTGAGCGAGTTATGGATTTGGACGCGTATATAAAACAAAAATTAGATGAATATAAGAAAAAATAAGTGCGCTTGCAAGTCAAGAGGTTAAACGATCTTGAAGCGAGGAACGAGTTTTGTTTCTCAAGCCAAGGTCAACTGGAGTAGAAATTGTGTGTCTTGCATCCTGTCTCCACAACAGTCTCGCACTGGGAAGCTAATGCATCTTAGCACTGCTTTTGTGAAATTCGTCCTAGACACTTCAAATTTGGTGTGTGCTCGGCAGGGGACACCACCTCGGAACCCCTACATTTTCAGACCTCTACACCCATTACAGGGGCGCTACCGGGAGTACCAGCTTTTTTCACATTTTTCACATTCCCACTTTTAATTTTTTTTCACAATTTTCACATAACTGCTTTTCATTGTTCACACACCTGCCTTTTATTTATTTCACATTTTTCACTTACCAACTTTCATTTTCGTTAGCACCATTTCTTCGTTTTCATATATTACCAGTTTCACATTTCTTTAAAAATGTTCTTTTCCAGTAACCATTGTAATTTCTTTATTACACGGAAAGCGACTTCAAAGCGACTCCGCCCGTAAACCAACTAATTTTCTTTTGTGTGTTGTAATCACAAACATGCCTAGTTAATTACGTGCCCAGAATTAGGCGGATAATTTGATTGTTTTTACTTCATTTGTGCGTTTTGCCTTTTTTTCACACCAACACTAGTGTTTTTCACATTTTTTCACATTTTTCACATATTATTTTACCACTGGAAAATTTTCACATTTTTCACATTTTTTCACCCTGGTAACGTCTAAATCTGTAGCTTCTTTTCTAGGCGACCTTCTGACAAGTGGCAGAATACAACGCGAAAATTGCAACATAGATACTCCCACTTTCTATGGATCTCAAGATATAAACACAATGGATTGTGTCCTATAGACGTGTATGCTTTTATAAGCTCCTGTCAGGGCTGTAGCAAGAATTTTTTTCTGGGAGGGCAAACCGGCAATTTAACGCCCCATCACAATGATAAAAAAGTACAGTGCAAAACTCAATGATAAAAAATGTGTTTTTTAAAAGATAATTGCACCAGTGGGCGACGCTAGGTACGAATTTCTACCTGGGCACTTGGTGGGCACACCCCGGGCATGGATCAAGGAATTAATTGTGGGTGGGGGGGGGGGGGCTATTTGTAGTTCATCTAACCGTCAGAGGTCCATTTTCCCGACTTTGACTTTTGCTTAGAAGAACGCATTTCTCTAACCCCTAATTCTCGATCCTGATGCTATTGAGTGCTACCCCAACCCTATAAATTCTTGGTGAAATTTTTTGTGGTAATGTAAGTTTTTCGTTTCTCTAAATTATAAGAGGTCATTTTAAAACCTTCCCCTTATGTATGAAGTGCATACACCTATAAAGGTGCGTCTACACGGAGCGCTATTGACACGTGACGCCCGCGCTTTTCTTAACGCGCGCTTCGTTCCTACGTTTTTTCATGACGCCCCGTGGAGTTCCACGGGCGACACAATAATCCCCCGTCACAACAACGCGCGTTAATAGCGCGCGCTTTCCCGCGGCTCCATACCACCCCGTGTGGATGGACGAAACAGCAACAAACTCAACGCGCGCTGACCTCATTTCCCTGTTAACGCGAAGCGGCGGTAGATAGAATCTAGTCTATTTACTGGCGCTTTGACGCCGCAGTCGTGCCACGAGATTAGTCAGTACGGATCACATGAACAAAACATGGCGCCCCGACGAAGCCGTCGCTTCGGCAGTTTCGGCGGTGGCAAGTGGCAGGGAATCTGAACGATTGACAAAACTAGAGGTGTGAATGGAGCCGTATTTCGCTATAAATTGATTAATTAAACTTAGGCCGACACTCGGTACAATTTGTAGAAGGAAATATAGCCGATTTGGCGCTATTTCAGGTGGCCTAAAGGAGTGCCTGTGAACGAAATCAACAAAAGTGCAGGCAGGTAGTGGCTACGCTCAAGATAGTTGCTACGGTCAAGGCTGAGGGCTCGCTACGGTAAACAAATTTGATAGTCATTTTTAAACAAATTGTATATTACATGGGGTATGGTTAAAGTTTTGTGTCTTCCAAATGAATTAAAAGTTAAAAAGTAAACTTAGGCCGTGTGTGTTTTTTTTTATTTTTCTGTTCTATTTTTTTTTTTACCGTAGTCTCTATACAACAATTAATGTGCGGGGGGGGG